>CM074498.1:21493717-21606217 GCA_037389245.1 Oryzias sinensis | reverse complement strand
TGGTTTCATTTGCACTTGAAAGGAGGCCTGTGTCAGCCTTCTGCCAGGTTGCTCTGCACTTCATTCACGTACAGCATCCAATGATTAAGCCGATGTGAAACACTAACAAGCAGCAAGTATAACCCAGTGGACTCGCCTAATTGGGTCAATCAAAGACAATCTACAGAGACTCACAGCAGGAAAAGTGTAAGAGCTTTCTCTGAGATGCAGCTTTTGCAAATCTCTTCACAGACCCCTGCAAATGAACATGCAGAGTCTGGTAGACATTCTGATGTGGGTCTCTAATTAAAGAAATGAGCCTCCTGGCAGTGACACTTCATATTTTATGGCCTTCCTTTGGATATGACATCTATTTACGCAATTTGCCTTTTTACTTTTGCTCCGAGAAAAGGGATGGTGTTGTTAACAAGTGAGTCAGCCACATGTAAGCCATCAAGCCAGCTGTGAAGGAGTTGTGATTTCAGAGATTATTGGCCAGTGGTACATTCACTGACCTAGTGTGAAAGTGTTCAGCTATTAGGATGGCGAAGAGTCATTCAGCTGTTCGTTACTATGTGGCTTTTTAATGCAAATTCTGAGAAAATAAATAAATAAACAGACTTGTATTTTTAAATGTAAGAGTGTTAAAATTCATGAATCTATCAAAAGCTAAAAAAAAATATGCGCAGTAAATATAAGATGACTAAAATCTCAGTTTGGAGATTCAAATGTCTAAACCTTATCTACATTAAGTTTAATTGCAAAGGGTTAATTTTAACCCTGCAAAAAGCTGGCAGCGTCAGAGATTAAAACTCAATTAATGCATATTCTGAGAGAGCGCACACATCCACGTTCTACAGAAAGTGTTTGATCTCAAACTTTTGAGTCACAGAAGATCTAATCTTTATCAGTGAAATACCGATAAACAGAGAGAAACAAACTGATCTAAAATAAGTAAAAACATCTAATGCTCTGAGGCAGTGCTTAACTCAAGCATATTTGGAAGGGGTTGCAGGCTTGACTCAATGTGTTTGGTCTTCCTATCTCACCCAGCGAGAAAACAATTGCTGCCTCAAATTATATGAGAACTTTTGGTACGATAACATTACCATGTCATTAGAATTCCACAGAGTTAAAACTCTCTCTTTGAAATACATTTTTTTTGTTACGTTTACAACCGGCGCAAAAAACTTTGCTTCACTTCCCTTGCAAAGTGGAGGACTGCTTGTGGTTCCTAGAATTTGCAAAAGTACAGTTGGAGGTAGACCCTTTAGCCACCAAGCCCGTTTTATGAAATAAGCTCCCAGCTCATGTAAGACAGGCCAACAGTTTCCACATTCAAAGTTAGGCTTCAAACATTCCTCTTTAGACAGGCTTATTTTCAGACTAGCTAGTAATCATAGAATATTTAACTTACTGTTAATGTGTTTAAATTTAACTTAACAATAACAACAAAGTTGTTAGTAGGCTGCTAGAAGTTAGAAGCTGGAGAATCTATGGTGCACTGGGGTTCTGTACTCTATTCCCGTCTAGCTGTGATGGAGCTAGACGAGTCTACTTCTACCCTCCTTCTCTCCTCTATTATTGATCATTATTTATCATTTAGTTCTCTATGCCTCTGTCTGGTGCAGTGCGATTCATGTGTTGTCCCTCTTCCCCTCTCCCCTCCGGGGGAGTGGGAGTGCTTCCAGATTCCAGTTGGCTCAACCATGCACCTGCTGTGGTCCCCACCTCTGGCTCATTTGTGCTCCTGTACCTGACCAAGTACCTCATCTCTGGCTTGCCTCTACTACTGCTCCAACACTTGGCTGTGGATAGTGTCTCCCGCTTGTCTCGTTGCCCCTCGTCCCCCAACTTCATCTGGATGGAGCTCATCTGCTCGACTTTAAATATGTAGTTGTGGAGTTAGATAAGTTAATTCTTCTCTATGAGTTCTGGTACATTGCCTGTCCGTCCTGGGGGAGGATCCCTCCTTCATGTGGACATCCCTAAGGTTTTCTTAGTTTTTTCTGGAATCCTTTTTTTAGGAGTTTTTCCTTACCTCGAAGGAGGGTCTATAGGCAGGGATGCCCAGTTTAGTTTAGTCTATTTAGTTAAAGTTTAGTATTCTCCTATTGAATTCTTTGCATTTATGATCCTTTTGATTGTATGTTCACTTTACAATTACCGGTACGACGCCCATTGAGATGGCTAAACAAATAAAATTGAATAAAAAAAACGAGCATTTAAAAGATCAATTTCAATAAAAAAGTCAACGTAAAGGTGTGTATATGCTTGTTTTGAACTTCAGCACTCAAAACTCTTGCGTTCACACAAAAAAAAAGTTATTTAAGTCTATTTTTTGGCTATACATACAAAACGGTATTTAATGTGCATTAAAAATCAAACCAGTTGAACTTTTACCAATCGGTGACTGGGATTTAGTAGGGATGTATGGATGGTGACCTTTTCAATACATGGAAGTGCCAACTATTTGAAAATGTATCATAAAGAAGAAATGGATAATTGCAGTTTGTATCCTGCTTCATTTAAATGACACCAAGTCTTTCATACATCGGAATAGAGCTGTGAAGGAACAAAACCTGGAGCAAGATTTGCACCCCTTCGACATTTAGCATCAAGCCTGTTCCAACAATGCATGCAATAGTATTGAGTGGCAACAGTCCAGTGTCAGATGTACGTTCAAGAATATGCCAAAAACAAGTTCAAGAATACCAGTTTAGTGCTCCTTGAACACGTTATCACGTCTGGTGTATACGTACTGTAGCTTCCTATTGTAGTAGCTGAAGTTGGAGCATTTTTCCACGATTTTTCTATGGTTCGATAATCAAACTGTAAAAAAAAATGCTAACAAATGAATAAAAGTTACATGAAGTTTCAAACTGCTTCTTCCAAAGGGTGAAAGGGTAAGCTACAGTTAAACAGCACTCTTAACCAACCCTTGTAGACTAGAGTATCACCAAAGGTTTTGGGTACCTTGCTGGTGTGACACATTCAGGTCCAAATGAATTCTCATCACATTCTGGTCCTGCACATAAGTGGGGAAATATTTTCGTAAACCATTTCTGAACATCTTGGCATTCAGCATTCCACAGTAAGGAAGATCATACTCATCAAAACATTCAAGGCAGCTGTCAATCTTCCCAAGAGGTTCCATCTTAGCGACTTTGCCTCAAGGTCAGACCACGTGAAGCTTGAAAAAAATGATCAGAACTCAAGAAAAATAGTAATCAAAGAAGCTTGGATTGGATAGGTTGGAGCTACCAGGAAGGAAGCATGGAGGACCAAAAAGATTTATAGATTCAGTGAAGGACATGATAATGGTGTGAGTGACGAGAATGCTGAAGATAGATGATTGGATGTAGAGACTCCTAAAGGGAGCAACTGAAAAGATCTTGCACAGCAGTGGAAGAGTGAAGACATCAGCTTGTTTCAGTGGTTAAACTTTGTACTGAATAGAATAGAATTGGTCTTTAATAATCCCTGAGGAAATTTAAAAATGACAATCTACTGACACTCATAACACACACACACATATATTAAAAACAATAAAAATATTAAAAACAGCACTAGATAAAAACATTAATAGATCAAAATATATGTAAATAAATTAAAAAATACATAATTATACTGCAGACTATTAAAAATGTGCAACAACTCTGTAAGATAAAATGAGACTACAAGGAAGTGAATATACTAATCAATGAGCAGAAAAACTGTATTTACATCCCATAATATTTACATTTACATCCCATATTGCAAATGAGTAAGGACGGATTGATAAACTAGGAGAAAAAAAGAAGAAAATATTTAGAACATTATGATTAGCTAAAAATCGGTTTCCAAACTATAAATATATTGAATAAATTTAGATAAGAGTCAACACAGACACACCTCTACATTACAATTCCTCAAAACCACTTAGTGTTACCCATTTATGTATTTAGCATTGTCCACATCTTTCTTTTCCCCTGGCTTCATTTGTTTTTTTAAGAAAAAATTGGCAAAGTGTTTGCTATCCTTAGTATCAGGACCCAGAATCACCCCCACATTTTTCGAACTACCCGCAAAACAGTACAGAGGTGCTACTAACAACTGTCACATATAACCATGTATAAATCATGTCCATTCCTCCCATTCTGGCCATTTATTAATTTTTCAAAATAGTGACTGCATAATCCTCAGACTTTAAGACACATCTGTCACATCTCATATCTGCCTCTCCAAAGATACAGAGCAAAATGCCCCAGTGGAGCCTTATGTTTTGCAAAGGTGTACAATAAAAACATGTCTGGTGTGGGGCAGGGTTGGACCAGACATTGAAAAAAAAAAAAAAAACGGTGTTGTATTCTACAAAAAAAAAGGAGACACAATTGGGTTTAGCTTGAGTCAGGATTATAGAGATTTTTGCAATTGAAGCAATAGTGTCATCAGTTAAAAGAGGGGGGAAAATGACAGCGCAGATGGTCCTTCTGTCCACAGGGGAAACATCATGCAGACTGTGCTGGATTTAAATTTAGCATAGATGATTATAAAAGAAGTAGGAAACAATTAATTAATCCACTTAGAAACACGAGAAGCCCTTTTCATTTCTTACAGCATGGCAGATCGAAGGATTTTAATTGTTTTTGTTCTTCTAGAGTGAGTTTTAAAAGAGATATCTGCAGTCGTCTTTGGCCCCAAGACCGATCTGTGAGATGTGCATAGTGCCCGACTTCCCCCTGGGTCTACAGTTACCAAAGACTTAAAACACTTGGTATAAATTTACATTTTCATTAAGACAGCCTCCTCTTCTTAAAATGTACCTGACATTTAAAGACTTTTTTAGCACCTGATGCATACATTTTCTTAATTTTGTAGGAATATGGTAAGAATTTAAATTAAAATTAGAAAAAAAACTTTTGCACTGAATCAGCCTCATCAAGTGGCACTATATTAACCCCGTTAAAGTTTTGATGTTTTCTAATTTTTATGAAAAACTACCTAAAGAAATATTTATTTGTCATTTTACAGTGCTGACATAAAGAATTGACAGATCTTCTTCATCATCTAAGTTGGTTCTAATTAGCTCCTTTCTGCCTTACAGCAAACACTTGATAATGGGGTTCTCAAATCCAAATGGAGGAAAAGGTGCAACGAAAGAGTTCTACTGCAGGTGGGTTAGGGTTACAGATGGTCCTTTCATCTAAAGTTAAAGGATTTGGAATTAGACCCAGGAAGTATTCCGTTACTGTTACGGCAGTGGGTTGGGGGAGCGCCCAGGTGCAGTGAGGAGCAGGGGGCAGGAGGTTGCAGGATCACAAGTGTTTATTAACTAAAAAGTCCAAAACCAAAAAAAAACTCCACTGCAGCATGCAGGTAAACTCGAGACTCGAAAAAACACTTCACACTCAGGAACTCGGAACCATCAACCTAACATTAGACTATGGGTCAGCACAGGAGGAAGGGACGACAGGACTTAAATACATACAGAGTCAGAATCCTTTTATTGTCATATGCACAGCATTTACACTGACATGCGAAATTTGTTACATACAGGACTGACGAGACACGGGTGGAAACAATTAGGGCAGATGGAGACTAAAGTAAAACTAGAAACAATGACATAACAGGAAAACCTACAAAATTAAACTGGAAACTGAAATCAAAACATGACAGAAACAAAAGACAACTAGAACACAAAAGTAAAGAAATTAAAACCTTGACAGTTACAGATGGTCCTTCTATTCAGATTTAAACCTTCTTGAATTAGAATTAAGAAGCCAATTTGGGTGTTTTTGAGTTGCTTTGTCAACCAGTCAGCAGTTTTTCGGGAAGGTACCTGACTTGGACAAGACATGTATGGAGTGTGGTGAGGCTACACAGAAAATAAGCTGTCCTGAAGGGCTTAGAGAATAAGATGTGGTGCTAAAGGCATAATTGAACATGTTAGTCCAACTCCCTGTCCTCATTTCTGCACTCTGAAGCTCCGTCCACATTGCCCTCGGCAACGCACGTTAAAGCAATAAATGAAAAGTCATGTTTGTGCGTGTGTGCGAATTTTGGGCTTCCAGGATCAAAACTCTCGTGTTCACGTGTTGTTGTGCGAGTTTTTAAGACCGTTTTCGGGCTTTACCTGCAAAATACACAGCCACATTGAAAGTTAAAGCAGTTGAACTTTGACCAATCAGGGACTCCGATTTGGTAGTGACGTATTCATGGTTTCCCTTTTTTATTCACAGAAGTGCCATTTGTTTGAAACTTGATCACGGAGAAGTTAAATAATTGTGGCTTGTACCCAAACAGAATTCTGTGACACCAAGTCTTTCATATATCAGAAAAGAGCTGTGAAAAAAAAGAAAAAGCCTGGAGCAAGACTTGCACTGCTTCGACATTTTGCACCAAACCTCTTCCAAATAAACATGTGGGCACCCCTGAAGTTTCTTCGCTTTTTCCGGAATCCGTTTTTTTTGGGAGTTTTTCCTTACCGCGAAGGGGGGTCTAAGGGCAGGGATGCCAGTATAGCTTAGTCAGTTTGCTAGTCCATTTTTGTATTTTCCTATTGAACTCTTTGTATTCATGATCCTTTTGAGGTCATGTTTTACTTCGAAGCCCATCGAGACGACTGTTGTTGTGATTTTGGGCTATACAAATAAAATTGAATTGAATTGAATTGAAATAGGTACATGCGCTAGTATCGGGTAGCCACAGAAGTGTGTGAACAAAATATGCCAGAAGGGCGTTCAAAAACCCATATGCAGTGTATTCTTGAACATGTGACACATGCCTGGTGTCCATGCTGAATAACAAATGGTACTTCTAACTACACTTAATTTTTTTGGAATTACAGTTGGATTTTCTATTCAGATTTAAAGTCTTTTGAATTAGAATCAAGAAGTCAATTTGAGTCTTTTTAAGTTGCTTTGTCAACCATTCAACAGATTTGGGGAAGGTAACCAACTAGGATACGACATGTAGGGAGTGTGGTTAGGCAGGGGATACAGAAGAAGCTGGCCTGAAAGCTTTAGAGCAGGGGTACCCACACTTCTTTGGTTTGTGAGCTACTTTTGAGATGACAGTCTCAAAGATCTACCTATATGTATATCTTTGAGATATACATCTATACATTTATATACATCTATACATATATACACACACATATATATATAAATAAATAAATATACAAATTGTATATTGTGTATATACTTCAGTAGTATCAGATGAGGTGATTTATTACAAAATCAGAAAGCAGTGACTATCATATTTCATGCTAAATGGGGGCAGCATGAAAGCGCTGCTTCCGTGCGCAATGCTTGAGAAATGCGGGCTACAGTAAAACACTGCTCCCACTTTGAGTTTGGATCCATCAGGCCGGAACTGCGGAGGCACGCAGAGCGATCCGGGCCTCAATAAACACCCCAAATGTACTGGAGTTGTCTTCTCCTGGGGACTTGATGGGCCTTGGGGCAAATAGCAACTTTCTGATGACAGACAGAATTTGCGCTCAGTGTATTTCAACACGCATGTGCAGTGACTTATGTATCAGAGGATGTTCGATTGGTCTTGCTGCATGTCAATCAAGTCATGTAGTTCTCAGTGAGGATTCTGATTCGCTGATGGATTTTTTAGATGTACATTTTTATTTTTTCGTTATTTATCTTTGTTGGCCTGCGATCTACCCTCATGTCTTTGAAGATCGACCGGTCGATCGCGATCGACTTAATGAGCACGCCAGTTTTAGAGAATAAGAGGTGGTGCTGAAGGCAAAATTTAGTCTGTTATTCCAACTCCCCGTCTTCATTTATGCACCCTTACACGATTTAACTTTCTTCCTGTCGTGTAGCAGATGGTCCTACAATTTCTTCTTCAACCCGCTTTTTTCTGTCTCAACATTCTTTAGACAAGTTTTGAATGATTGTTCTTTTTTTTCCTCTTCCCATCGTCTCATACAAACTCAGAAAACATTTACATCCCTGTTACCCTCATTACTCACACTGTGAAAAGTTGCTTGATTTTCTGAAGTTTTGCAGTTGACATATGCTACATTCAAAACTGATATATGACAAAATGTGACACGTTTGCAGCCATGTGACTCCCACAGCTCAAAATGTCTTTCAGAATGATCAAGCTTGATGGTAGCACTCATGGTGTTTACCTAAACCTCTGCAGTGCCTTACTTTGTTTACAGCATTTTGTGCTCATGATGCATTGAAAACATTAGGAGCAAAAATCACATATCTAGAATAATTCAGCAGTTGTTGTTACAACAGAAAGGTTTATAAAAAATACAAATAAAAAAACAACAGAAAAACAGACACAGGAGCCAGAGGTTGGGAAAGTATTAGGGATTACACAAAGAAGAGAACATTTGTTCCCAATTATGCAGAGAACATTCTTACATATTTCTTAAAATTTGACCCTATTCAGATCTATTTTCTTATGTGAAAAAGTACTGACAAATTTATGAATTCAAAAGAACTAAATAATTTTGTGGAAGATAAATCAACTTTTTCTAATAGAATTTTAAATATTTAAAATACATATATACTATTATTATGACATGTTATTGTCATGTTACTTAGCAAAAACTGCAGAAATCAATTTCAATTTTGGCACAAAGACAACATGATCTAAGAGCATTAAACAAATATGGTTTCTCTCTTTTATGTAGTTTGTTCTAGCAGGTTATGTTTTAGTTATAACGTGATGATCATGTCTGAAGGAATAATACATCTATTTTCAAAGTAAACTTACAAATATTTTAGCTTCTTTTTTTGCCATCTGGGTATGCAGCAGTGACGTGAACTTTACCTTCCATGTCAACAATGCTGATTATTTGCAAAACTCATGTGATGCTGCAGAGCTGCTGCATGAGCAGTCTGCACAGGAGTGACTGAACCGTCTTGACATCTGATTGCCACTGTCAGCGACAAGGCTTATAAATATTTTAACCAAGCCTTTTGTACTCCAGAGCAGTAAAAAATTAATCAGAGCTCGACATAAGAACGTTACTCTGCTCTCTTTTCATTTTTTTCTTCTTGCTTTGGCTGTAGCCATTACATAGAATTGGAGTCACTGCTGCCCGGACAGCGTGTAATTCCTTCTGACTTTCCTTTCCATTTGCCTGGAGGATAAAGCAGTTTAAAAACATTTCTGCACACAGAAGCGTGGCTAACAGGTAATCTATCTAATTATGGCATGGGAGGGGTTCCCCTGTAAAATATTGAAGAGCCTCCATAACCTTCGTTTCACCCTTACTGTATACAAGCTTTTGAAACAGACACAATCTCTTGGTAGCACTATTTCATCATGGCTACAAGTGCAGACGACTGCTGCTAACTCAGTGATGTAGGATGGATGACTAAGCCAGGGCCAATCACTGACTTTGATATCAGTTACGTTGGATAATGGAATTACAGAAAAAGGAAAAAAGACCTGTTTTTTGGCCTCTCTGCTTTTCGGGAGTCTGTATTTTATTCAATAATACACAAATTGGCCAGTATAATATTGAAATAAATAGGATATTTGTTTGTATTTTGCCCTAAAAAAACTTAAAATCTTTAGAAAGGGATTGACACTAGAACTTTTTTTCACTACAAGTGAGGACCTGTTGAGCTTGAATGGTAATGTCGTTAGGGAATAAAATTCACCGTAACCGGATACTACATGCACAAGGTGGGCAGGTGATACGTTAGGGTCTGTAGGACACTCTTAGGATGCCCATACAAACTACGGTCTGGTTGTCTAATTTCTGACACTAAGGCTATACACACCTATCCAATGCACAGCCCTTAGAACCGCTTGCCCAGTCATCAGGATTTTTTTTTTTTGGGGGGGGAGATCTGTACGCTTCAATAAGTTTCTGCAACATCAAAGTTATTGAAGCAATTGACTCTAGACTGTCAAACAAGGGTGGTTGTTCCAACTCCAAAAGGGGAACCAATGGATGTGTTCCAACAATAGGGGGAGGACAGAGACTCCTTGGTAAGGTGGAGTACTAGAGTAGTTGACATTTGGACTTTGCATTCGGGAGGATGTTAATGACTTTTGAGTTCGCTCTTCCAGTGAAGCTATTGTGATTGAAAATCTGGCAAGAATGCCATCTTAACGCCGCGGTAAAGTTTTAATGTCATGTCTTACTGGAAGGTCACTGTGACGGACCTAGCTGAAGAAAATGTTGCTCTTGGTTGGTGTAGAAAAGCTCCACTGTCCTTCTGGATAAGCTGAAACAGGTTGACAGACAAATGATTGATAGATGAATCTCACTTTTACAGTTTTTTGAGATGTGTTTTGTAACAAAAACAAAAAGAAACTTGCTCTGGGAATCTTTTTTTAGGGGTTAAGCAGTAGATAAGGTTAAAAGGGTTGTCCTTTCTTTGGTCTATTTATTTTCACTTCTATTGGATTCAGTCCCGGATGTGAGTGACTGTTATGCTACGTTCACACCAGCCTCGGCAGCGAGTGACCGAGCGACCATTTCCAATGAAAAGTCTATGTAAAAGTCGATGTATGTATGTGCATTTTGGGCTTCTGCATTAAAAACTCAAGATCATGCATTGCTATGCAAGTTTATAAATCTTTTTTCGGGTTCTACATACAAAATGTGCAGCCATTCAACATCCGTTGAAAGTCAACCCAGTTGAACTTTGACCAATCAGTCATGTTCTGGAAGTCCCAATCGGTAAAAAAATGGATCATAAAGGAGAAATTATTAATTGCGGTTTGAATTATGACACGTCTTTCATATACTGGAAGACCTGTGAAAGTAAAAGCCTGGAGCATGATTTGCACTACTTTAACATTTTGCACCAAGCCTCTTCCAACTGTGAAAAGCACATTCTTGAAGACTCATCACATGTCATTGTTTACGCACATAGCATTAGGATTGGTCCATCTTTATACCTATTCTTATCTATTATATCTAAGACTTTGGGTTGATGTCAGGAAAAAGAAAATGGAAATCACCAAACACATCCCCACTATTTATTGTAACAGAATAAAAGAAAACTTCATCCCCCGATGGACCCCCCCCCCCCCCACACTTGCAAACTGTAATCAATTTTTGATGTTTTTCTACACCTTCAAGATAAATTAAACTGCAAAACTCAAAGCCAAGAAAGCCTTGGTATTTAGCAATGTAAACACGTTTAGTCAACATTGCAGCTATGTGTTAATATTTTCTTTAAAAAAAAAATAAAATCACTGGGGAAATTGTGTGTGTTTTTCCTTCAAGTAGAAGCCTGGGTATTTACTTAGACGAAACAAGTTGACTGTGTACCTTATACATGCGCACATAGAGGTCTCGTTAGGATAGTATAATTTATTACTCTGAAAATGCCATGTGAATGTAATTTCATTGTGGTGTAATGGTATTCAACACAAGCTCTTTATAGGCTTATTAACAAAATGTTGCAATAGCAAACCAGCTGTTTTTACAGTGTTAACATAACACATTATCAGCCGTGGCATTAAAAGTGATCTCTTTGTAGTGATGCTTTTCAGGGAAGTTTTAAGGTGTTGCAGGGTTCAGGGGGATCAAGGATTTTAGCAAGCACAAGGAAAGTCCTTTTTCTAGAGATAAATGGATTTCAGCAGGTCATGGAAATAAGCAGTCATGATTAATGCCTTTAAAAGGAGAATCACCAAAAGGGTACTTAAAGCCTTGCTGTAATGTAATGAATGCTTAGTCTAACTGTACGTCCACGTGCTAAATCCTTTGGCAGATGGCTGAATTCCTGCTTGACTAATTGCCTTAGCATATATATATATATATATATATTATATATATATATATATACATATATATATATATACATATATATATATATATATATAATATATATATATATATTTGAACTGTTGTGTTTTGATTGATTATTTTTCATTAGTAAAATACAATGTAAATGGATGTTGTGCCAATGTGAGCTTTGGTTTTATTATTTTAAACTGCATTGGAATTTCATATCCATTACAAAGGCCAGATTACGGAATTCCGAAACTCCTTTGAGATTTGCAGAATCCAACTTTTATGACACTATGAAGCTCAAAGAGGTCCACGCAGGTCTGGCAATCTGATCTCTTCTTTTTCTAGTTGTAACAGCACTACATTTATTCTGGGCCCAAATCATTCCTGGGGGTCAGCGCAGCATGATGTAAACACATTTATCACACAGAGCTCAGCCTCTCTTAACACCTCTTTGCTGTTGCACCTTTTTTTTTTTTTTAATGAGAATAACCTCGAGTACTCAATGCAATGTTCCTGTAGTGGTTAAATTAGATGAGAGGGGGAGATTTTTCTGCCTTTCTGTTGACTGATCATCTGCTGATATGCAACAGGAGTCAATTGGTTGGAAGATTCATTAGGCTTTTCTGTGTATGGTGAACCCCCCTCGCCCTTTAGAACCAGTCATTATACTGCCCTTAGTTCATTATATTTTTTTTTAATTCAGAGTACGTTATTTTGATCAGATGAAATTTGGTAAGTGTAAAGCCAAGCTTTACACAGTTGATGTATTCAGCAAATAAAACAAAGCAACACGCCAATTCACCTGCCAAGATGCTTGGAATTACTCCTGTGGTAACCGGTGAAGACCTCAAAACAGAAAATCAATTGGACTGCACCCTGGGATGTGAGAGCAAGAGATGGACAAAATGATAAAAATGAGAAACAAAGATCAAACAAACAAGCAGGTTACGCAGTCTTAGACTGCAACGATAACAATGTCAGAGGTTTTAAATTGTACTCTCACAACTGTGTTTAGATTGTTTACTATGAACTTTTCCACATAAAACTTGACCTGTTGCACTTTCTGAAGCTCTACAATTCTCTAAACTCTATTTTGCGATCTTTATTGCTTTTATAGTTGAAAGAGAGATTTGATGATGACAAAAACGCAACAAAAAGTTGCTTTTATACACACACACACTATAAAAACAATTGATTGTATAAGAGAATTGGAATGAGTGAGTGTGACATCACCCAATGGTTTACTTCCGGTTCCAACCAAAGAAATGCAGTTCAGTTGCCTTTTTCTCGCAATACGGATGCCACCATTTCAAGCCAGATGTCGTCAGCAAGCAGTAATTGGTCTGATGGTTAAAAATAATCCAAATTGGGATGTTTTAAATCCAACTCCAAGGTTAAAAAGGGTTTTTCTGGGTAATTTTAACTCAGAAAAAAAAATGGAGTTAGTGTTCTGTGTCCCGATTGGCTGTAGACCTGGTCAATCCCCTCCGTGCTGTACATCCCTTTGTCAGAGTTACATAAATCTTCAATAGCAAGCAGATCTTTGTTTTCATTCTGTAATACCTGTCATGGTGCCTCTGTCAGACTCCTCCCCCTCCAGCTTGGCTCTACTCTGCTCCTGATTACTCTCCAGCTGCCGTCACTCCACTCATCAACCTCTGCTGCTTAAAAGGAGAGCCAACGCCAGAAATCAACGCCAGATCGTTGCCCATTATGGTGACTAGCCTGGTCTCGTCTAGCTCTAGCACATCTTGTCTAGTTTCTAGTTCTGGCTCTAAATCTTGTCTCCTTGTCCCAGGAATTCTGCTCAAGAGTGACGTTAGCGCGGATACCACTGCCTGCTGTCAGGAAGAACCAGAGGACTGCCGCGTCCGTACCTCCAGCCGTGCCACAGCCTATCACTATCCGGATCACCTTTCGCCAACTCTCTTTGCCCAGCCTCGAAGAAAATAATAAATCCTTCTTACCTGCCACGTCCCGGTCCTCTTTCTGGGTTCTCTCAGCCTTGAAATCATGACAATACCTGACTTATTCTTCTATGATGGTTTGAACTTTGAGAGTTTAAACAAGAGTAAAAGACATGTCTGTCTGAGAAAAGTATCTTAAATTTGTGGTGAGGGGTTTTACAGCCTTAAAACATCTACAATCCTACTTCCTGGATTTCAACTATCACAGCCTATTTTTTACAACGTAACTCCTGCGATGAATATGGGAACGCTCCAATTACGTATCTATTTAAAACGTTTTCCTGTATCTTACAACAAAATGTATAACAACAGCAAACAGCCTTTATGTCAAAAGTAAAACGTAGTAATCAAAATAAAAGGATAGTATAGAAAGAGGGATTCAGATCTCAAAACTCCCTGCGTCGCACTGGTTGTGAAGGCCAAAACTCTTTGACCATCTCCATGACTGCAATTCCTCCCACACACGAGAGAATGGCATGACATTTACCAGAGCTGGAAGGCGGCAATACATTTTTTTTTGTTTGTTTTTTTTGTGTGAAATGGCAACGCTGGAATATGCAAGGCTGAAAGGACCCATGCTGGGCCCCACTGGGACTCCTTCACACTAGCCCACTAAGCTCATTCAGATGGGGGCAATAATTACAAGCATGGAGGCAAAGCTGAACAAATTCATACAAGGTGTAAAGCTCTGGCAGACCGAATCTTTAGTGAGATTACCGCCGGCAGACCCCTTTTTTGTTTAAGTGAGGTCATTATGACTGTGATCTTTTGCACCAACTTGTCGCATAATCTAAAAGTGAAAAATCTTCAAATCTTCATGTGAGAATTTTATTTTATTGTAGAAATTTGGTTTGACGCAGAGGAAGAAAGTTGCATAAAAATAAAGAATCTTAGTTTTATTTATCTTTTTTTCTTCCTTAAAGATGATCCTTTCTGTGTTCCTTGGTCACTAAAACATGTAGGTAAAAGAGGTCCCTCAATTTAAAAATCTCAAATGGTTTTTGACTTTCAGAAGAACTTAAAAAATAAAAAAAAATAAACACCTCATCTGCGAAGCCAGAGGTGACCGGGAAATCTATTGTTTCTGTTTGACCCCCTCCAGGAAAAGGAACTTGTCCTTCAAATCAAAGAGTTATACATTTTCACCAAAAACTGTCAGTTATGGTCAATATAGGGAACAACTTTTATTCACATTTCATTTTCATATACATACACACATATTTACAGTATGTATATTTACTGTATAAACTGTATATGTATATATACTGTATGTACATTTAAAGCTCAATGCCACTTGGAAATTGGTAGTCTAAGCTACCATGGCAACCGTCTCTCCCTCATGTTGTTGGCTTCTGTTATTTCAAACCACCAGTCAGTTCAGCAACCAACACCCTGACCGTTATTTGGTGGTTCGTTCACCAGCAGTGAAATATATTTATTTCCAACAACAGACATTTGTCCATGAAAATATTGTTAGTGGGACACCATTGGGAGCAGTAACCTCCAGCTCTAAGGCCATATTTTCTGATTTTAATTGGATGTCTTCACAGTGGCATTGAACAAAGTCTCTGTTGCATTACAAAGGCAGCAGCTGAAAGCACCCGTACCCTTTCATTATTCCCATAAACACTACAATTGCTCTACAATGACATTATAAGTTATGCAAAGTAAGAATATGATACAAGCACTTTTTCACCAGGGTTACACTTAACACAGGTAATTTACCATCCTTTTTGCTGCTTGCCTGCTCTCCTCTGTGTTACTCTTTGGGTTAGCTCACACTGTAAAAGCACTTTCAAAGATCAAGAGTTAAAAACTCATTGGTTAAGATGGGACTGAAAAGGTACCATCAGAATCAGCTTCCAGGTACTTTGATATGAAAGACTCCTTAGTATATGTACACCTTTAGATATCAACACTGTGTTGCTTTTCAAAAGTGAAATGGGTTGCTGCTATTTCTCTAATGGATTGTGGAACCTTTAAAACAGTAAACATTTCCCCTTGATCAGCTGTAATCAGGATTTCTCTTTTTTTTTTAACCATAGTGTTATTCACTTTGAAATGGGCCTTTCTCTCTAATTATTACAACGAAAATGAAACTTTTTGTGCTTAAGAGAATTTAGGCTGCTTTTTGAAGTTTCTACCAGCTTCAAACTGACTGTTTTTGCCTTAAGTTTAGAACTAAAAGAGCTGATGCTCTGACAGTATTTTCTATAATGATCTTTAGAGCCCCACAGGACCAGGCTGAAATGTGTTCAAGTGAAGTCTGGTCCAAAATATGCCACAGTTGGGTAAAAGCAGGCAAGTTTCTTATGTTTTGAAAAGGCCTTCATCCATTCAACCACTTCTGATGTTTGATACATTATGAATGTGCCAGTAAACAACAACACATCTTATAATTAAAGTGTCATCGCTGGAAATGACTTACTCTTTCTTTTACGTGTTGGTAGAGTTTTCCGACATTCAAATATGCAGCTGTTGGCTAAAATAAAGTTTGTAAATTACCTATGAGATACTTTTTTTGTACTTTTGTCTTCAATTAATAGTGCAATATGAAACGGATCTGAGCTTAATGGTTCCAGGCTAAGGTTGTTTGAATCCCAAAAAGTACTTTGGGATTTAAATGTTACAAATACAGTCTACGTAGTTTGTTGCATTTTTATGTAATCTGTAACAAATCCTTAATATTTTTTAAAAATTTCGACTAATTTTTATTATTTTTTATTTGCTTCTCCAATTAAAAAAAAGGTGATGACTTCCCGTTAAACTTCCTTGTAATATTTTCCGTTATTTTTTTTCTGATCCCACACCAGCTGAAACTCTAGTGTTGTTGGGACTTCTTGTTACTTAACAAATTTTAGGGCACAATATGCCAGCATGCAGCTATTTTCAAACACACTAAACCAACAGTTCAGATCAATTGAAATCCAGTCATTTTGGACAAACAAATTGCATTGATACAGTTTGTTACAGGCAAAGTGGGTACGCAAATCAAACACCAATCTGTTAACATTTGTTTTAATATAAACTTCTATCCATTCATTTTCCATACTCGTTTAAGGGTCACTGGGATGCTGGAGCCTATCCCAGCTGCTGGGTGAAGGTGGGGTTCACCCTGAACAATTACACAGTCCATCACAGGGCTACCCAGAGAAACATTCACACCTAAGGGACTATTTAGACAGAGTCACCAATTAGCCTATGAAGCATTCTGGACAGTGCAGTTCCCACAGAAAACCCTGACATGCACATGTAGAACATGCAAACTCCCCACAGACAGGACCCAGCTATGAATTGAACCAAGTTTTCTCCCGTGAGGCAAGAGTGCTAACCACTACCCCATTATACAGTCCACACAAATTTCTAGCGGTTGAAAAAAATAAACAAATTAACTTGCAAAGATATACACTTTTTTTTAACCACATACATAATCTATCTTACCTAAAGAAATGGCTGGTTTTCTAAAGTACGTATGATCTGCATTCTTTGTGGTTCAAAATGTTTCTACCTGTGAATCCTAGACATTCTGATGTAAGTTCAAGGACAGAGATGGAGGTTACAATTTAAGATTTAGCAGAACTACAACAAGCAGGGCATTCGTACTACAAAAAGGAAAATGTGCTTATCAATTTGTGATGTGGATTTATGGAGCAGATTGGATAAATCACATATATTACATATATTCAATTACATATGTTCAAAAAACATACAAAATGTCACTGATGAAACCTTGGAAGGCTGGAAATGATCAAGAAAATCAAATAAGCAAATGTCACTTCTGCATAGGTGCTATACAGAAGGTAATTTGAATGGTGTTTTTACCTTGCTCTTGTGGCATTTTTCCCCATGATGGAGGGTATTTCTCTATCCAAATTCTTCTAAACAGGGGCAGTTGAAATACATGCAGTTTAAAAAAGAAAATATGTTGGGGGGAGGGGGGCACAAGATCCCTTCTCCGCTCCATTCTGATGCATCCACTCGCAGATAAATCGATCCATTAATGTCTGGGTTTTCCTTGTCTGAGATGGTATCTGGCTCAAAACCTTTCAGCTGGATACCTCCAATATTGCTTGCTCTTTTTGTTGCACCAGTTCTTTTTGAGAAGCTGTAAGCTGGCGGGAAAGCGTGTGAACAGAGAGCTCTCAGAAATGGGGACGGGAAAAGGGTGGGATTGCTCCCTACCAGCAGTCCCACCCACAACTCAGATGTAAATTTTTAACTAACTACTGCCACTCTGTAGGAATTATGTGCTAGAAAATGACACAGATTTTGATGTTGGCCAAAAACAGCATAGTCATAACTAAAAGACCACTGGGAACACTGAAACTAGATCAAAAGATGATCGGAGTGGGTCTTTCAGAGATATAAAATAAAGGTTTCTCAATCTAGAAATCTTCACTAAAATCTAACTTATGATAGTTTTCAAGTTTTTATAGAAAAAATTAAAATTTTTATGTACAAAGTACATTATATCCATATCCAAGGCAGATTTCCATCCTTTACTGGAAAAATATTTTCCGCGAAGTTCATTTAGGAAAGTGTTGTCCAAGGTTAGTTATTCACTTAATGGCCATGGTGTAGGGTTTCAGGTTTCTGTGGTTGCAGAGGTTGGAGACCCTTAAAAGCCACCGTGAGCTAGTTATTCAGCACCAACCTCCTTCCTGTCTGCAATGAATCTTTCCGTGGGGGTTCTCTCTAAGTTAATTAAAAAAGCAGAAACATCCAAGAGACGAAGGACAAAAATAATCTTAGACTGCATAAGAATAGTTTGTCAGACTGAAATTTCTGGAGATTTAAATGATATAAAACTAATAAGTGAATTTAAAACTTATTGCAGGGTAGACTCACTAATACTTTTTGGCAAACTGATCAAAGTGCTAAAAAGCTAGGAGTCCATGACACAATTCTCTAAACGACACCACCACATTCAGGAGCGCGTATGTAGGAGTCCATTCGGATGTTGCATGATATAGTGACGGACAGAATCAAATATAAAAAGCTGTAAAAAAATTATTCTGTCAGGAAAATCCCAACATTAAGACTTGGACTGGAGCATAAGATCCTTCATAAAGAAACACATGAAATGTTAAAAGACTTTAATGATTGATGCAGAGATAATTGGAATGTCAGAAATGAAGGAGTGTGAAAGAACAGAGGTGTTTGGAAGTGTAATAGTGGAGCTGGTGGCAGAAGTTCAATGAAATTACAGCCATTTTAAACATGATTCATAAATGACTCCTCATGATAACACAGAATGATGAAAACTAGAGAAATCAAACTGAGACTGAATTATTTTTCTCACCCTGGAGGAATTACATAAAAAGTGAAAGATTGATGGATGAAGCTACAGTATCTCAATATGTTCTAAAGGCCATAAGAAGTGAGTGCTGGCCATTTTCAGATGGGTTTAGAACTGTTGGGAACTTAAAGAAAGTTCATTTCACTCTTTGAAATGAGGCAGTCCTCAGTGAAGCGAGCAGAGGTTCAAATAAATGCAGTCTAAATTCAAGAAGATTCCAGATAATCAAAGTACTTACAGAGATAATGACGGATCAAGAATACCACTACATGTTTTTTAGAGATCTGATTTATCAATGCACAGTAAGGAAATGTTCTTCTTGGGTAGTACACAGGTTTGTGGGAGGTTACAAAAAAAGAAAGTCTGCACGACGTGCCTAGGTCGCATCCAACTCACCAGTGCACACCCTTACATGGTGTTCAAGAGTTTGCTACAACCTGTGGAAAAAACAGTGCATAAGCATTTTCTCTTTATTGGCTCACAAAGTGGTCCATGATCTTAAAATTTCGTGAGTGCCACTTGTGTACCAGTACCAGTTTTTGCACACTGGACAACCCTTATCCACTTGTAAGGTCATTCATCCATTCACAGTCACGGGGCTGCCGGAGCCTTTCCCGGCCGCTCGTGGGTGGAGGAAGGGTACACTCTGGACAGGTCGCCAGTCTGTCACAGGAAAGCACTCACCCAAGCACACCTAGGGACAATTTAGAGTAAAATAAGTGATTTTTGGATGGTGGGAGGAAGCCGGAGTACTTGGAGAAAAAACCCACAGGGAGAACATGCAAACATGGAATTTGCATGTTGCATGTGCAAAAAGGTCCCCCATTGGTGTTCTGTTTCAGATCCCCCAGCTGGGACATGAACCGGGTGCCTTCTTGCAGCGCTAACCACTGTGCCATCACACAACAACTTGCAAGGACTCAAGGCTCAAGGTATTTTATTGTAAGTAATGTCCAGAGTGGTATAAGGACACGAACATCAGTCACTGCAGGCCTGTTGAAGTGTAAAAGCACATAGAAAATTGATCTTAAAATAGTGGGTGAGCTTTTGTTAATCATCTGTGTCAACTGGTTCTACAAATTCCATAAAGAAATGAGAACATATAATGGAATTTGGGGTAGGAATCATTGAAGGACAATATTTTCACAAAGATAATCTGTTTACCATTACCCAATTGTCTTCAATGTAAACAGCAATGCTGCTGCATGTGAACATGTAAGTCATGTCATGCATGTACAATGAACTGCCTAGACCATCCATGTCTTCCGCACAGCTGTCCCAGGTTTTAATGAGGGTTCAGCTGAAGACGCCAACCTGCTTAGTGACAGTATTAGCTAAAAAGAAATAACTGTCACCTTTGAGATTTTGTTGGAAAAGTTTAAGCAGCAAAACTTTATATAATATGTTCCTGTACAAGAAGAAAATCGATGGGTGTCTTCATCCTTGAGTCTTAAGCTCCGATTACACCTTCAGGAATTCATGGTTCATGAAATAAAATACAAAAAAATTGTCTCTTTTCCAGACATTTATGACACCAGTTAGGAGATTGTTTTGACATTCGGCATAGATCTCTGCCAAGATAAATACTTTTAATTTCATATTGTGTTTTATTGTTACTAAGTTACTCTTGTGGCTTGCAGACTTATGCAATAAATGTTTTATCACTGCAGGGCTGTGTCAAGATTGAAAGATGCTGCACATTTCCTTCACATTCAAAACAAAGTAAGTACAACATCCATTTACATGTTCTTTCTTTTTTAAGTTTTTTTATATTTTGTATATCTTATTTTATGACAATATATCATTTCGTAATTAGTGAAACTTTTTTTTAATGAAATGTTATGGCTTTTTCATGTTTTCCTGTTTCAGTTTTCTTTAAATTGAGCATTTGAAAAACAGATATTAATCTACAAGGTGCTGTAAAAATCAAATTCAGTTATGAGCCTATCAATTTGGAGAGAATAATTCCAGAATTTCTAAATTATTAAATTGTTATCGGTTTACCATCAATCACCTAAAGGCATACATTTAGACTGCTGGAAATAGTCCTTTTAAACCACCTTCACCACTGCAGGTGTAGCTTCATTTATTTAAAATTATCCTCAATTGACTACTATAAAACAAGTCTGTATTAAATATGTTACATTTTTCTCTTTTGCTGATTTTTTTTAACTTATTCAGGAAATGTTATCCTTCAGTTTAGTTAACTGTCTGGTATTTTAAAGATAGTCTTATATTAGTGATAATATAAGACCCAAAAATTTGGCAAATAGATAAATATTTTGGATTTACAAAATATAACCGAATTATTAAGGAAGACAGACATTATTATAATTACACCAATGAGAAAAAAAGAAGTGCAAAATAACTGCATGTCTAAATAAAAAAACAAAAACAACTAAAGAATAGTAATTTAACATGATCATTTTTCAAAACACACATTATATATATATATATATATATATTTTTTTTTTTTACTGCCTGTATAAAACTAAAGGAATTGTAGGATAAATATGTAAAACTGTACTCCTATAATTGTTTTCTATTAGTTTGGTCTTGAGAAAAATCTTTTAGTTAAAGAAAAAAAAGCACATTCCACCTAAGCTTAAAAAGAGAAAAAGAAACAAAACTAATTACTCTTCTCCTACTGCTGTGCTTCACAGTTGTACTCCTTTGTGTACTAACAGGGGAAAAAAATAAACAGGTAACCTTAGCTTCCTTATTTTTTCACCATTTTATTCACTTTTCTTTGGATTTAATCTAAGCACCATGACTTATGTAGCAGAGATATCAGGCTCCACAATTTCACCTGCATTGTCCCATAAGTGCAGAGGGATATAATGTTACAATATAATGAGTGCTGCACTGCAGGTTTGTTATTCACATACCACATGCCTTCATATCCCAGGGGTGGGCATTAGGCTTTACTGATAGCAGGCTGATAGGTCGGTCTAAAAGGTTTCTCTTGGTATTGTTACTTGGCTGTGTGTTGATGACTCCTGTTGTTCTGATTCGCAAAAGTCAAGAAAAAATAAAACATTTGATTTATGAATATGGATGTAAAGGCTTGCTTTGTATGTGCACCCGAACAATTTCTAGACTGCAGAGAGACGATACTCATTTGCTTTGTGTTTCACACTGACAGCAGAGACTTCAATGAACAATATTTATTTAAATATTTTTGCGTCAATTTTTTACCTTTACTGGACTTGCTGTATTGAGGAGAGAGAGAAAGGATTGGACGCAGACTCACGACAGTTTAAGTTGTTAGCAATGATATCATCCGACACCAGCATTGAATGCAAACCCGAACAAAGGTGATACTTGCTGAAAGGCTGCTGAAAAAAACACAAGGCAGGGACTTTAACTGAAACTGTGTATTATAAGGCTTCAAAATGTAGTAATTGTGCTGCCAGTTCAAGGGCTCAGACAGTCCGATCAGTGCTGCTTGCTGAGCAGTACTTTCACAACCCCCCAAAAACTATTACAACTATTAGGGATTCTGCTGCAGCCCAATCTTCAGTCTATCCTCAGGGTGATCATTTGGGAATTGCAGGCACACACTGAAGCTTCACATATTTGCTTAGACCCACCGTATATTCCAAGTTGAATTGCTCTGTAGAAGAGTTTCCACCTATAATAACAATTAGTTTTTACAGTTGAGCTGTTCAGAGATTTGTTGTTATGTTTTCTTGACAGTTTTAACGTCTTTTCTTGATGTTACTGCACAGTTTTAGACACATTTCATTGAGGGACGTTATGCTCCACCACGCAAACAATCATTTAAATTCAATTAGATCTTGCATATAAGGACACTTGAAACCAGTACTTTAAAAGATTTGTTTCTGGGCAACTCTAAACGACGACTAAACCCGACTCTGTATACGCCACACAAATCAGATAACAGATAAACTTTTAAGTGAATAAAATGCAGTTATTAGCACAGAGTTGTGCATAATATGAAAAAATAAATTAAAAAAAACAATGAGATTGACCTACTGTGCATTTCCCCATCAGAGAGTTATACAATTAGCATCTGGCGGTCACTGAATTACAGTGGGGCAGCTCAAAGCTGTCTGCACTCACTAACCTATCCGGAGGCACGGCAAAACAAAATCCCCAACTGGATTCAGACAAGATTGATGTTTTCACACAACGGTCTGCGATGGCAGATTAGGCATGATTATGAGTGGGCTCATTTATTTTCAACATATCATTATCTTCTACAACATTGAATAAGCAAATGACCAGTGTGCACAACTGTTCCATGGTGATCAGGGTTTTCTGATCATTAATATCGCCCGTTATTTATTCCATCTCTCCCACATATCAAAAAAAAAAGGCAAGGATAAACAAGTATTAATCAACATATACATGTAGCACAAATACAGAAAATATAAACAGAAAGAAAAGAGCTGATATGGAAGAAACTAAATGTGCAGAATATTTTTTCTTTTTTCTAATTTTTAAAACATTTGGAAATTAATTTTAAAGGAAACCGTTATCTGCCTAAATCCCTTGTGTTTTTAAGTTTTTTAATATAACATTTTTTTTATTTTATTTTTTTTATCAAAAGGTGCAAAATAATAATAATAGATACAATTGTAAATTAATTTAACCAAAAACCAAAAGTAGCCCTACAGTTAATCTAATGATTTTTTTTATTTTAGCTTTTTCATGTATTCTTCCACAATGTTGTTGCAAAAGAAACCTCCATTGATGAAATGGTTTATTTAACCAGTTTATAATCCGTTTTTTGCCTTAATTTTGAGTAAATGTGTTTTTCATTTCCTAAATGTTTCCCTTTCAAACTGTAAAACATGAGCAGACTAAAAATCTAAAAGTCTATTTTAACGGATTGCACATCAACACAAATTCTATAAATCCTATGGTTGAAAACAGCAAATAAATAACCACAAAGTGGATGTTTTTTTGGGTTTTTTTTTTTGAAAAAAAAATGCGGCTGGAGAATGTCGGCCAGATACCATCATGATATTCAAGCCTTTTAAAGCACGAAGAGTAAAAGCAGCGAGGAAACCTTCAGGTCAAGGCCCACAAATAGTTATCTCCAGCAAACACAAAGCTTCACTGTGTTCCTGACATTTCTTTTTGGTAAATACGGCAACATATTTGCAGCGATTTTTTGTTTTTTTAAAGCTCTCTTCCTAAAGCTCCAGTGAGCATCTCATTGGCAACAATTGAAGAGCCAGAAAAAATGAATTCTCAGCTCCAATGAGTGTCAGTCACGTCACAAAAGCATTAGCTTCTCCCAAGCTGCAGTGCTGCACTGGTCTTTTATGTCCTACTTCTTGAAGTATAGTATTGTACATCGCAAAATCAAAAGAAAAAAAAAAGGTAAAAATTATTTCTCTTGAATTTGGATGGGATAATCCCCCCCTCCCCCCCATTTCTTCAGTTTTACACTTACTCATGGGTGAGGATTGCAAACGAGGCTGCGTTCAATCTCACATTTTACATGACGATGAGCTGGTGCCACCTACTGTTAATAAAGAGTTTCCTCTGCTCTGCTTTCACTGTACACCTTTGAAATATTATTTAGGACATGGAATTAGAG
Organism: Oryzias sinensis; assembly: GCA_037389245.1. NCBI lineage: Eukaryota > Metazoa > Chordata > Actinopteri > Beloniformes > Adrianichthyidae > Oryzias > Oryzias sinensis. The sequence goes on along the minus strand of CM074498.1, from coordinate 21,581,672 downwards.
ACAAAAAAAAAGAACATACCCAGGGTTGGCTTTGGTGAACACAAGTGATATCAATGTAATTTTTGTGCTGATTTTTATATTTATTTATAGTAATGCATTTTTGTCTAAATGCAATATTTCAAAACAATCTTATGTTAAAAACATAAATCTAATCAAATCAAACATATGTTTGATGAAACAAAACTATGATAAACAAAACAAACAAAACATGGGCTAAATACTACATAGTGCATTTTTTCCCAATCAGCATCTCTAAGAATGCATTACTCATATTTTCTGAAAAGCAAAACATGTAAACCACCAATTTATTGATAATAACAGTTGAGACAATTCCTCCTCCGGATATCAACACAGCACCTTCGTCAATAAGTGTGTGCTGCCAGAGCGAAGGTATTCATTAGCATATCAGTGACACAGATTAGCATATATTACCATAAATTATGGATGAATTAATCATAGCATGTAGTAGAACTTGGAGAAGCATCTGAAAACAGTCTGCTCTGAAGTCAATTCAGGCAAGGAAGGAAACAGATCCAGCATAGTAATCTGCTGCAGCTAAAACTGAACCTTTACAGTGATATTCTGTGACATAGTGCCTATCAGTCATTCTTATATCCCACATACATGTATGCAATTCTTGTAGCTCCATTTCTAATTAAGAGGGATTTGGTTGTAATACTGATTTTCATTTTTTAAGAAGTTTCTGAAGCATGAATGGCATTATTTAATGGAAACAAAATGGAATTAAATTTAAAACATCTTTATTTAGTACATTTTCTTTTGTTTTCTTTTTGCTTAATTTCCAGTGGTCAACATTTCCTGCAATCCTAAAAATCTTTTTTAAATCCATATGCGGGCTAGTTTCAACTTCTATTACTCGTATATATAGATAGCTCTTTGTTCTGTTGGATATATTTATATATATAAATGCTGCAAATAAGTTTTTCCGACTGTAAAAGGGTCATCTGAAAAGGATGAGAAAATGTGGCTTCCTCCTATCAAGCTCTTCATCATCTGAAATACCAAGCAAAATATCGTTGCCTTGAACAAGAAGACGGACACTACAGTCATGGCATTTTTCCACGGATGACACATCAGCTGACCACAAGTCCACATGCAGCCACATATCTGAGGCACTCAGTCCAGGTAGAGCAAATCCACAAAATGAATTGATAAAGCAAGAGACTTTCAAAGTGAGGGATTAAAAACTACATCAAATGTCAATGATTTCTCTATCAGGACTCTAGTCAGAGCCACTTTAGAGGTGCGCTATCTCGCTGAAGCACACAGTCGGGGTCCTATCAGAGCATGGGCTCACATTCAGCCTTGGGCCCAGGCAGCACATATTGTGGCAGCATCCTTGAAGATGAACTCTAAGCAGATATTGGCATTCATTCCAATGCTCATTATTAAGTCTCGACTGCCAGGCATATTGTTATAGTCCTTACAGATGCATGGCCATATCATTGGAGGTATGACTCAGGTCCTGACAGTCTGTTCCACTCAGTTAAGAGTAGTTTGAATAGTTTCCATTTAAACACTACTTTAACAGCCCTCAAAGTGCTCTTAAAGTAATGTAATGACAGCGTCATGCATGGAACTGGAAAGCAAGTGCCTGAGTGGCTCATATTACTTGTAAAGGGCTTTTTAAAAGAAAGCTGCAGCACCTGAAGGACAGCTTCTTCTCTATGTTTCAACATGGAAAGTGGCTGACAACTTGAATTATATGGTTATTACACCAGTCCAGTCTGGCTGTATGGGCCTGCTGACACCTTCACAATAAACATTACCCATCAACACACCAGGCTTTTGAAAGTCCACAGACCCAAGACGAAAAGAGACTTAGTTAAAATTATTTTCTTTTAGGGTAAACAACCACATTCCGTGGGTTTGTTGTTAATTTGTGTTCCTTTTTTTATAAGTTTGTCATATCAACCAAAGAAATTATCAGCAAAGAAAAACAAAACAACAAAAGCAAATTAGATATTATTGCTATGTTATTGTAGAATCATTTTGAAATATGCAAAACAGAGAAAAGGTTCATTTCTTTTTACAAATTTTGTTTTGCTCCATATTTTTGCTGTTTGTTGGTTTAATCCCTGAAAAAAAAGCTTGTTAAAAATAAAAAAAGTGGTAACTGGTGGAACAGTAATTATTTTGCTAAGTTACTCAGCTGAGAAATCAAATTATGTTATTAGTTGGAGCTGCAGCTTTGGCTTATATTATTTAAGAAAATGCAAACAAAACTGTTTATTGCCAAATAAAATAATCTCCCGTAAGGTCAATAAAACAATTTGCAATGTCATGCATTTTTAGTCCATAACCTTGTTCTAAAGTTTTGCCGTTAAAGAAAAAATTATTGAAGTTAAATAAGTTTAAGAGAGAAAAAAACTCCCTTAAAGCTTTTAAGTATAAACTTTAAGTGGTTGTGGTTAACAAATGTGACAAACTTTACCATACCAAGAAGAGAAGCACATGTAAACAAGATTCTGACACATTTTAGACAGAAAAACATATTTATCTCAATTGAACTTCATTCAAAATAAAAACCAAACAAAGCAGAAAACTGCACTTAGCACTGAGAAAAAGACTTATCATACAAGACAGACATCAATTAAGGGACACATACGTTAGGATTTGGCAGGAAATAAGAGGGGCGGCTTCTCATATTAGTGTAATAATACATGAACACATCAGTGAGGCTAGAAATAAGAGAAAAGTCTTTGAGTTTTAAAAAACAGCACAGCTTTGTGGGAAACAATTCTGAGAGCTGATGTGATTTTTTTCACTTTTTTTTCCCAGCAGTCTGAAGTTTCCATCTGTTGTAAATATATGGAATATAATGAAACAAAAAAAAATCTGTAGAGGAAAAAAAAATAGCTGAAATCACTTTTATCCCCATAACGACCCGTTTCCCAGAGTTCCCACACACTAACAGTGTTGATCCTTGAAAAGTCGTGCCGCTAAACAGTGGTAAATTTAACCTCAAACTACAGTGAGAATGTCTCTTTTATTTACATTTTTCCACTGGATCCTGTCTCACAAACGAGTCACACGATTCCAGGAATCGCAGCTCATGCAGTGAACAGACAAGACAGTCACAAAGATGAGATGTGTTTTTTGTTTTAAACTTTTAAATCAAGTTTTAGCTCAAACTTTCTTGCTCTGACTTTCCCCCATTTGATGGATGTTTGTTTTGAACTTTAAAGCTGGAATTGAAGAATTAACTTTGAAAAAAAAGGAAAAGTCAAGCACCTAAAGACACTGGAAGGACAAGGGAGGACGGTGTGGCTTTAATCCCTCTGCTTCCTAAATAATTCATGAGTCATCCAAGTGTAACAGCAGTTTTGGAAAATCATTCATTTATAGTAATTGATGACAAGAAGGGCCAGGTCTCATATTATTAACTGGCTTAAATTAAACACCTTTGCTACCTGTAGTGTAGTCTAGCGTTAAAGGCCATATTTCTTTTCTTCTTTTTTACCAGAACCTACAGACAGACTTTTGCTCCATTTGAGAATGTGTTTAACTTTGTACTGAACTTTGGAAGTAAATGACACATTTTCACGTCATAAACTGACAGCTGCTGTGTACTTTTCAGTGATAATCTACGATGCTCAACCATTCGAATCTATAAGAGCATGGACAGTGCAGTTCATGACTAAGATGACCTGACTGCAGGCTATGTTTTCGATTGGAAGCTTTCACTTCATGTGTATTTCTGCCCTGAACAGCTTATTACATTTGTACAACAATTTAAACCAGCTGTAGTTTGAATTGAATGCAATTTCCCTCAGGCCCCTCAGAGTCCTGACTGGAGTGCTAAACCTAACCAGAACATGTTCTGACAAACCCATAAAGGATTGCTCAGGATGGCAGCAACGGCGTAATGTCTTCAAATTGATTATTAAAGATCATCGTTTGCCATTGATCATTGTATGCCTTCGTTAAATTATATTTCATTATATTCCATCGTTCAATAACTGCAGCACATATGAAACTAGTGGATACATGCTGGAAAAATGTGACACTTTGGAGAGCTTTACCGTCACTGCTGATATTGGGGACTTTAAAGATAGCGCTTTACTCAGACCAGTGTGCATCTAAACACATCTCAGAAAATCCTGGTATTGCTTGACATGTTTATGTCATGCATTGAGTTCATTCACCCTTCTGGAAATATGGAAACCACAAATAAAGCATAATATTGCACTGCCTTCATTATGTGGTACATTTGACATTTTAACAAGACTTGAGTTTTGTCTGTTTCTATCATTACCTCAAAGGGAAGTATAGTGAAGACAAAAATGGTTCAGTCTGCTAATATATTTTTTCAGGTGGTTTTCTTAAGATAATGACTTATTTCATTGTAAGATATAAGCAACTTTTATTTTGAAATTCCTGAGAAAACAGATAGTTTAGTCTACTTGAGCTCTCTTGACAAAACAAAATACAATTTTGAAGATCAGTGGGAAAAAAAATTGTAGGAAATGAAAGCAGAAATAGCAAAACACACGATCATCACTAAACGATCATCTTTTTTGATTCCTTTAGTCTTGGTTTAACTCAGACGTAAGTTTGATGATCTGAAACAACTTTCAAATCAGCCAATGTCATTTAAGAGAAAGTCAAGAAATGTTCAGTCATTTCTGATGAAAATGTCATTTTTTTCTGTTTTCTTGAGATGACGAACCGTAATTTTTGGGGGTGCAATGACTTTCCCCACGATTTGGTTCGTACCTAGATTTTTGGGCATGGTTTTGTTTCGGTTCAACAGATGATTTGTGTATTACGAAACAGCAAAAACCTATAAATTCAGGAAAAAAAGTAGTTTACTAATGAGCAAGTAACAATGAAGAAAAAACTTTCAGTTAGCTCAAAATAAACCTGTTGTAATAGAATAAAACAATAAATCCTTTTTAAATGTGGCACTCAATCAGTGTTTGAGTCTTTCAATGGAAACATACATGCAAATTCAGTGATTTTGTTCACAGTATATCGTAAAGTTTGGTTTTAAACGGAGAAATGTGGCATCCCTAATCATTTTAGTCTGTTATCTGAAAAAAAAATTGTTATCTCATAGTAAAGAGTTATAAGAGTTATCTCAAGAAAATTAACTAAAAGAAAAAGATCAGACATGGCAACTTTTGACAAAAGATCTGAAAAATTGATTTCTGAAGACTTTTCAATCAAGACATTCTCTGTCTTGATTTTCATTCAACTGTGATGATTACATCAAAGTTAAAAAAGAAGTGGTAAACTGAGCTTGGTCTTTTATTATTGATGACATTTAACCCCTTCAATTCTGAAACACATTGGTATAGGGCATAAACCTTCTCTTTTACCACTGAATTTCATTTTTGAGAAAGTCTTTTGCAGAAGAGGTGAAACATCTTCAATAATAAAAGATAAACAAAGTGCTGTTTTTTTTTTTTTTTTTAACCATTTTGAATCAAAGTGGATATTTATTGAGAGTTAAAAGGGTCCTTGCAGAATTCCCACCTAACCTGTCATCAATGTAGCCAGGAAGGGTCTGTGAACAACCTTTCAGCGTCTAAAAGCCAAAGCAAGGAGAAAGCCGAGGGTACACACCGACTGAAATTACATGCAGGCCCACCATTCTAGAGCGTTTAACAAAAGGACCACTCAGCTGGAATAGCATGACATCAAAATGACAGTCCTGCCCTCGCATTGTTTAGCAGGACACAACATGGCACACTGTGTCTTCTAAGCTTCTGGAGGTCACAGAGGATGGATGCACCACTAATCTCTGACACTCGCTCCGGGATGGCAGGGGAATTTGGTGCACGCTGGCTCTTTAGATAACTTTACTATCCACCAGTGACCTCAAATGCTTCTACGTCTTTGACTGCGCTCTGCTCTGTCGACCAAATCCTTCTTACTGCTTGGTGGCTTCAGACAAGGAGATGTTGCCAGCCCCCACGAGGGGCAAATCCCAACCAAGAACAGACCATATATTAATCTGATATTGTTTCTTTATTGTTTGGGGAACAATAACAGGAGACAGCAGTGGCTCGTCAGAGGGCTTGAGAGACTGTAATATTGTCAGATTGGTTTGAAATGTGCGCACATTTCTCCGGGGGGGGGGGTCTGGGATCTGACAAAACCACACTGTTATTGACATTTAGCAAAAAAATAAAATAAAATCCCAACGCTTTGGCTAATTTAAATTTCAGCCACAAAAACGGGCTCGCCTTCAACATAAAGCAACATGAGTAATTTTTACCACCATGTTTAAAAACTAAATGAAAGAAAATCTCCAGTAATTTTGAGAAACACGCTCATTTTTGGTATAAACTGAATGCGAGGAGGCATTCTAAAACCAAGCTCACAATTGACTCCAGTGTGAGACTTGAAGGGGGGTTAAATACTGCCCAAACTGCATTTGCCTTTGTGCCCCAGTGGGGAATATTATCAGGGAGGTTTGTGGTTTCATTGATTTCAAGACTGCAATCATGCCCATCTGATGTAGCAGGCTACGAGAGGATGAGTGGAGCAGCAGAGTGTACCAGCTCTGTTTGTCAGTCAGACAAGTTCGAGATGATTCCTGTGATAATAGACGGCAATGTGGAGTTGAACAGTTGATTTACTGCAAACCAAGCAGAAGATTCTTTTTCTAGCACTTTGAGATTTTTCCTCAAAATGTAAAGCGCATTCTAAATAAAATGTATTATTATTATTATTATTATTATTAGTTTTGTTTACACCAAATCCATAAGTTCATTTGTTTCTTTGACTTATCAAATATTACTATTACTATTAATAATATATTATTATAATCGGTTTATGTGTCTTATCTATAACTATAGCGTTCAAGGTTTTGAATCTGTTTAAGGATTCCATAAATTATCTCTTAACTTTTTTAACTTCACAGCTTTTGAAAAAAATAATTAAAAAAAAAGAGTGATATCTGTAGAGCTCTTTGATTTTTTTTTTTTCTATGCAGGAATTAGGGTTCAAAAGGGGCAAGCAGATAAAAAAAATTCCCACAAGAAGTACATAAACTATCATTTTTAATTTAGGAATTTAATTCAACTGTTTGGTCTAATAGAATTAGCTTCACAATATACAAGAGCTGCCATATTTTATGGTAGAATTTATTGTAGAAACTTCTAGTTTTTCCTGTGTGCAAAGCATTTTGTTAAAACAAAATGCTTCTGTCTTGTCTCACCAATAATATTGCAAAATTATGTAAAGGCAATATTTAATTAAAAAAAGGACTCATACCGAACCACACTGCAAAAACTGAATCTTAAGAAAGTAAAAAGACCCTCATTTCAAGAACAACTGTCTTATTTTCTGTCTTGCAAGAAAAATAATCTCAAGAAAGTTTTTCAAACCAAAATAATCTTAGTTTGAGAAAACATGTCCTAGTAATGAGAATTTTATTCTTGCCAATGTTTTTCCTCCATTGGCATATTTTCTGTTATTTTAAGAAAATCAGCCATGCAGTGGAGTATGAATTTTGACCTATTTCTGAGGGTTCTGTTTTTGCAGTGCAGCAACAACTTGATCTACATACATGTGGATAAAGGACAGATTATTTAAATTTGCATCATTTGGTTGCAACAAAGTTGCAAATCTGTTTGCTTTTTACTCAAAGAAGTGGGGAAAAAAAGGCAAACGGTTACATAATAAAACTAGGAATTTAGGGTGCTTAAACAAAAGAACTTTTGATAAGCTTTTTTGTTGTTAGCTACATAAAAACTACCATCACAGCAAATAAATGCATATTCATAAAATATTGACAAATAATTATAAAGCTTTCAACTTTACATTCCTTTCCTTAAAAGTAAAAACCTTTCTGAATATAGACAGTAAAATTGTTAAAAACATAAAATAAAAATGTTTTTTTTTTAACTCCGACTTCATAAAGTCCAACAATAAATGAAATCAAACACAAGCAACCAATCACACGCGTAGCAATTAACACTGACAGGAATTGCTTTCAGTCTATCTTTGTAAGATCGGCAGGGATTTGATAGCCTTACCTGCAGTGGAGTGCTTTCCTCATGCAGTGTTGAAGCTGTAAGTGTCTTGTGCTTTGGGACGGGGGGAGATCTCTGGTTCACTTGTTGTTTGTCGGGAATGGGGTAGTTTGCTGTGTGGCTGGAAGCGACACTCCTAAGGGCCCACTGTGAATAGAGATCAGGATAATAGACACAGTCACACAACAAAGACTGATAATCCTGTCTCGCCCCGCAGCTCCCGTGTTGCAATCAGACATTTTAAGGGCAGTTAAGTTGCAGCAAGGGGCGGCTGAATGAACTGCGGTCAGGAAAGACTCCCAAGCTCCCATTATGGACAGTAACCGGTGTCAATTCACAGCAATTAGACCACTCAGATGTGTCAGTAGACAGGCCTCAAATTAATAAATAAATAAAGTCAACTGGAAGTGCGCGCTGGTGGAGCCCTCTGAGTCATCTGAGTCTCCCTGTGGTCTATTTCAGAGCAGAATGCTTTGTCCTTCAAAAAGTGACGACCTGTGTGCTTCTCTTCTCCTCGCCATCCTCCGTGACCTTTTTTGGGGGGAAAATTGTCCTTTGCAAGCAAGTTGTTCACATTTGCTTCCCTGTGACATAAAATTGTGTGGATCTTTACAAGGGGGTTCATGATCAGTTCAAACAAACGTTAAAGCGCTGCTGCTTCACCCCTCCTTCATTCACCGGCAGCCACAGATGGCCCATCGCCAATAGGGACCGTTTCAAATGAACCCACAAAAAAGTCATTAGATATCAGAAACTGGTCAGATATTCAGTCAGAGCAAGTTGAAAAGGTAAAAATTGCAGACTTAAACACCCACTTCGATGAAAATCGTCTTTTTATTATGTTCTTGTGGCATTTTTATGACGATGGAGGACATATTTTATGGAAAGTTGAGCTCAAAATGGTATTTCTGAGTATTTCTTTTTCCAAATCGTTGTGAATCGTGAGCAGATGAAAAAACAGAATTTGAAAAAAATCCTATTGGTGACATAGAAAGAACCCTAAGCGCCCAGCAACGAGGATGGGAAGGTGGGCGGAGTTGCGCCACACAAACGGTCTCTCCCACAACTCAGAGGCAAAATTCAAATGAACTATTGCCACTCCACCTCCTACAAAAATGACCTTTTTTATTTATTTATTTTGACTTAAAATGGCATAATCATAAATAAAATAACACTGGGAATGCTTTGAAAATACATCCAAATATGACCGGAGTGGGTCTGTGAGGCTCACATCTGTCTTACAGTCTGGGAGAATTATCCTCAGTAACGTTTTCATTTGTTGTTGTTGAAAGAGTTCTGTGAAATACAGGCATCAAGAAATCAAGAAAGTTATTCTGTCTGTAAAAATCTAGTTAAATTGAACAAAAAATGTCACATCTCTAACAATGTAGCACATGGCCTCCACAGCTATGGTCACATCACTTGATCATCAAGACAAATGCCAACTTACACAACTAAAAAAACTATTTTTTTCTTTTTTTTTTGTGGAATTCTTTTAACTGCAGAGAAAAACCTGGAAGCAATACTTTCTTCATTTCACAGAGTTTTCAATCAAGAGTAAGTCATTACTTTCATAATCAGGCGTAGCTTCACTTTGCCGCCCAACTTCAACTGAATGCCTCACCTTTCACCAACGCATAAATAATGTGCCAACTGCCTTTGATCTTCTGGAAGTGATAACTTCACCAGCATGGACACCTTCCACTGATAGAAGCGACTCAGCCCCGTCCAAATAAGTGCCAACGAGCATCACTCACACAATGAATCTGTTTGTTTTGGTTTCACAGAAATGAATTTTATATTGATTTTACCATCTCAATGTTGAAAACATTTTCATTTAGCATGGTTTTATGGAATCATTTTATAGCAGTTATAGTTTAAATTAATCTGCGTAGATTTGCACTCTAAAAGCTTCCCTTCTGTCTTCACTGGTCAATTAGGAACAAACTCTATATCTATCCAATTATCTTAATATAATTAAACTTGATAAAGCCTACACTGGGCCAGGTGGCGTCTGATTACTGAAAGGGAATATCATAACATTCATTTTTTAATAAAATAACTGGTAAAGTCTGTTATTTTCTGGAAAATCCCATCAATGACAGCTGTCAGCAGCTTTTCAGAGTCCACACTGAATACTTGAGATTGTAATTCCCACAAAAATCACAGAGGCCCGTAAAAGCTCTCTCCTGTGTCAGCAGGGCAGATTGGGTGACTGTTCCTGGACAGTCTGAAACCCTGATACAGCTGAAGCAGGGGGGAAAAAAATAACATAGCAAAGTGAGCACACAAAGCTCTTTTCTGAGAGGTCAAAGCGAACACAAGTCCTCCTTTCAGACTGAAAGAAAAATAAAAGCCTGTGTGACTTTCACCACACCTGCTTTGACCAAAGTGCCCAAGCCGCGTGAAACGAAGGGTCACAATGTAACAATAGTGACATTAAAATTTGTTATAATTGCTTCTCATTTCCATATTCCATTGAACCAGCAAAAATATGCTCAGCAATGGTCTGAACCTCACGGAGGCCATTTATTTTGCCCTCATTCATTTAAAGTGCTAATGGAAATGAGCACAGATTCAGCACAAAGCAATATTCCACTATGTTTTCACTTCATTTTTTTCCACATTTAATGACACGGATATTTAATTTTTAAAGTTCACCCCTAAAAAAAAAAAAAAAGAAGAGCTCCACTTTTAGAAGTACAAAACATCTGCAAGAGCAAATGAATCTTTAGTTTAGTTAATGTAGATGGAAATTAGGCTGAAAACAGGTTGGGGTTAGCGCTGGGAACTTATTAGCTAAGCCTCCCTGGTGGCTGAACTTCCAGAGTAAAGAGAAGAAAAATTCCTTCTCTCAGAAATTGGCTGCTACACCAAGAGCATCTTTTGCTGGTAAAGAAACACTTCAAACACCCAACCCTTAATGAAACCCACCAGAGAAGCCCCGTACCAATTAATGTACAACTCACATGAATAACCCATGTGACAGAACCCATATGCCCTCTCAGCATTCTACACAGCCCACCAAGCATAAAGACCGGTTTATATAGTAATCGGCCTTTGCATCAATCGAATGGTGCCCCTACCACAATCGTGCAGTGGGGTTCATACTAAGATTGGCCGGTCACGGTTGCGTCTGTCCGTGATAACCGCAACAAACTTCTGAGTGGCTTTGATGCTTTTCAAGCCGGATGATGTGATCGTCTCCAGTGTATCTGTGCTTTGGCATTTTATTTATAGTGATTTTTAGGGATCTTTGAGATTCACTTATTTTATTCATTTATTTTTTATAAAGCTTGTTTTTCTTCTACTTAAAAAATTTGCTGTTAATGGTACAGGCATGACAAGTAGGTGGTACCTCAGTTTTCTTTTTTTTGTGTATTTTAAAAGCCCAAGAGTACTAATTACTATACTTTTTTAAAATAAATTACATTTGAAATAATTTGCCACTTTGCCACTGTAGGCAAAGTTATTGCATTAGAAAGTAAATATACAGAGAAAATTTGTGTTTTTTTTTTCATTTTGAAATCATGTGAAATCATGTCTGACTTCTCTTGAATTTACAATGGAGTACTATAGCAACCTTGTCTTTGAAATCCTGGGATGTGGAAACAGTCATTTTCTGGATTGTGTTTGCTCCACCATTGTGTCTTCTAATCACCCAAGTTAGGTTCAGGTTAAAATTCCAATTGCGGGGAATGTCATCAACTTGTGTCACATTTCGCAATGATTGTGGTGATTCCCTTCCAATGGCCTAGCGACCTATGAAAAATAAACCGCGCCTCTGACATCTATAATACAAACAGAATGTTCAACAGCACTATTAATCATGTTTTATGCTGACGATACATTTCTGTTTACAGATGTTTATTGATTTTGTTTAACACATTTGTAAAATAACTCTTTAAAAAGGCTCCTGAGTTTGATGAGGAGTGATTAGGATTTTTAGACAACATAAATGTCAAAAATCTGCAGATTTTCCACATTACCACCTGCTGCTGTTTTATTACTCTCAGATCTTCTCTGTCAAGAAATATAGATATTTGTAAAAGCACTGACAGGATTAGGCAGGGTTTTCTACCTCCTGCGGCATGCGGCCTGGGTCATGCTGAGAGCACCAGGAGTTCTGTGGATGCCTGTTAAGGATGGAGAGGATTTGGCCAGCTCACTGCATTGTTCTGAAATGATCCAAACAAAGCCAACAGCATGACACCAACTTAGGGGGTCCACTCTGTTTCTGTCACTTGGCCTCCCTCTTTTTAATAGTGTAATATTATCTTTATATAATTCTCCATGTGACAGACAAAAGTAAAAAACTGAAGTGACAATTAGTGGAAACAAATTCCAGTGTTTATTGTTTTCCCATCACTTTTAATAGCAAAATATATTTTAGAGAAAATGTATTTAAAATACTTTTGTTGTTAAAAGGATGAAAAAATTGGCTTTCATTGAGTTTTTCTTAAATACTTTTATATATTATATTTTAAATTAGTATTTAATAATTGATTCTGCTCTGCAGTTTCAGAAAATACAGTTTGAACTCTATGTAGAAAACTGCTGATGCAGAAAAGTTATCTTCAGTTATCTAAAGAAAAGGTTTTTACGTTCTACTTAACTACATATAAACATAAACTCAGGACATTTTTGCAAATTCACAAACCATATGTCATTTTTCTTTAAAAAATTATATTGTTTATAATCCAAGAAAAAACCAAAATCAAGCTCAAGTAGCTCAATTCTTACTCAGTAAATGCAAACAATCCAAGAATTACTGACATCTAGAGACTAAACGTGAGATTACAATTACATTAAATGCAACAGAATAAAAAAAATGGAGTGTTTGTTTTGTAGAGCTTCAAACTAAAAAAATGAATAGATTTGCTGCTGCAAACCATAAAATACAGCATGTTGTTTATATAAGCAGCAGAAAAGGGTTCAGTTGTAGCCAGTATTAATTTCCTCCATTGACTGTGCTGACGTTCACACAACAAACACAAACATGAGGCAACCTGTGAGAGATGCCACTTGAACGTCACATATGACTTTGTGGCATTAAACAAAAAACTTACACAAACTTAAGTTTTGAAAACCAAAAAGTTTGGAAAAAATTAGCATTTTTAATTAACTTAAAATGGAAAATTTTGCAAAGTCGCATTTTTGCATTTTGGAACTGGAACTGGAATAGAACGTATATAATCCTACCCTTATTATGCTTAATTTAGCTATTTTATGTATCTTTTTACATAGTTATCCATATGGTTCATAACCTTTAAGAGGCTAGGCCAAGAACAGATTATTTATCAAATCCATGAAGATTTATAACATCAAATAAAGATAAAGTGCTTATTGTCATCAGAAAAATATTTTTACAACATTCAGAATTTCATTGTACTTATTGTAGTATTAATAATCATAATGAACAAGCAGTGTTAGCACAAAAGGTTTGCACCAAAAGATAACTTTCTGAAATATTGTTTTTAGAGTTGAATTCAGCACCAAAATATCTCATATAAGCAATTTAGCTAAACAGTTCTGAAACTGTGCACCAGCACCTCAAAATCACTAACAGTTTGAGGGACCCGGTGGGAGAGAAAAGATGATCCAATCAATGAGAATGGAGCTGCCGGCCTCCCTGAAGTGTGCAAATTGTCAGCATAAAGAGAGCGCATGTGTTCACCCAATCCTTTCTGATTGTCGGTTCTTTAAAAAACCAAAACACTCTGTTGATATAAATACATAAGAAATTCTAATGTCAATGCTTAAAACACGCCAACATGATCAGTGAGGTTTTGTTTTTCTTCACTGCACACAGACGGGACAGGACAGGCAGCAGGCTTTGATGTGTGGAAAACGTTACATCCAATAAGAAATGCATCATGCAGCTGCAATAGCCATCTTGCCTATTAGTTATGCAACTGATTAATCTAATATTTACACAAAATTTCATCTCATCATTGCTTTGGAGATTTAACATACTAAGTGAGGAATATTTTCAAAGCAATCATGAAACTAAAAAAATAAATACTAAAAATCCCTGTTTATTAAACCAACATAAGACTTGAAATACAATAATTCATAAGAACTATAATCATTTGGAGGCTGATTCTGCAGACCTAATAATAGATTCATGTTCCATAACCACATTTTTGTAAAGGGACTAAGGTCTGCTGTGGATTGTTTCGGCTGTCTTCAGGCTTACAGGCAGCTGCACATCTCAAAGACAACACGCACAAAGCACAAACTCCAAACTCACAGTCCATCATACATAATGAAACACCTAAATCATTTAAATCCAGAGATAACTAAACATCTCATGAGGCGGGATTCAAAAAGCTGTTTTTTTTTTTTAATAATGCATAATATTTAATTGAAGACTAGAAATTTTGACAGATGTGACAACTTCTATTTGAAACTAAGAATAAACTAAGAAAACTCCCCCCCTCCCAGTTTTTAGCGCATTTCTTTTATATGCAATTAAAGAAAAATGGACTTTTAACTTCCTAAACATTTCCCTTACACAATGTTACACAGGTTTTTAACAATCAATTATCTATTTACAGCTGCTATTGATCTTCCTTGTTTGAGGGTTCAGATTTAAATCTTCCCCTTGCTCCGTCTTTGATATGTGCACATTTGATTTTTAGTGGGCCCCTCTTTTTTTTGTTCCAGGCATCACAGAGGATGAGCTCCGTTGGATCACCACTCTCCTCATCCTCATCGACGTAAACCCCCATCTTGTTCAGCACAGGCACAGCATCCATCAGCATGATCAATGATTTTGTCCTCCACTCTGGGAGCGCTTTCCACTGAGTGAGATATGGAAACTTTAACTTGAAATTCTTCTCATTAAACTTTTTTTTTTCTTTTCGTTTCCTCTACATTGCACTTTTCAAGTCTTGTTAAAATAAATGTTACATATGTGGGCTCTGCTCCTTTTGATTTATATTTAGCAAACTTAAAAAAATGCATCTTCACAAGAATGTACTATAGAAAATGTACCTAGCAAATGGCAGTCTAATGTCATTTCAGCGCATTCCCTGAAGGTCAGTTTTCCCTAGGCGAAGGATTCTCCATCAACCAGGTGTGTTACTTTTGCACTTCCACAAATGTTTTTGGTAGAGCATCCCCTTCATAGCCTGCAGAGGAAGGCCAGTTCACACAGATCAGGGTACGAGAACAGCAAATTAATCTCTCACACAAAAAAAACACAAAAACAAGGGGTGGGTCTCTAAGGGCGGGAGCTTAGTGGGTCTGCAATGAAAATGCTGAGCCATGGCACATAAGTAGAAAAAAGTGAGGTCATGGTGGACAAGATGAAGAAGTTTTTACACCAAATCTGACTAGGAAGCTCTTTCCTGCAGGGGTTTTGAGGTTTTTGAAACTCTCAGTAGCTTTCAATGTGGGGCAGTCTGTGCAGAACGCCAAAAAAAATAGACAAAAGCTTTAAGTCCTATAAAACATCTACAAAAGAACAAAAAAAAAATAACTTTAATGCCTTTTTAAACATCTCAGCAAAACTTTAGTTAAGGCTTACAGTTAAATGCTAGTTATGTATACATGTGGATTTGCTAGAAAGTGATGAGAAATATGCAAATGAAAAGCTGCACTCTGATGTATAATATGCATTATATGTATTTCAACACCAATATTTGATGAATTTGACTTTGCTCCATGTTTGTCGAGGGGCACAGCTATGGGGGGAGGTACCTGATTTTGGATTCAATATTAGTATCAATAATTTGGCCAAAGGAATCCAT
The DNA here is from genome assembly GCA_037389245.1 of Oryzias sinensis. Lineage (NCBI taxonomy): Eukaryota > Metazoa > Chordata > Actinopteri > Beloniformes > Adrianichthyidae > Oryzias > Oryzias sinensis. Next base: position 21,565,906 of record CM074498.1, on the reverse strand, counting down.
ACAAGCTTCTTTAAGCAAAAATAAAAATAAACAATAATTTAAAATGAAATCTTGAGCCCTCAAATTGCATTTTTCATGTGATTTTTTACATATACTTTTTTTGATCATTTGATTTGTAAGGGCCTTTCGTTCTGACGTTCTCATTTACCACCCTACCAAAGGCTTCTGCCCCCCTCCAAAGAAAAATGTTCTGTGTCTGTCCTTCACCACCTGTGCAAAATGTGGCGACATTTCGCTTTGGTTTGGTAAAATTTCAGTTACAAATTAAAAGTTAATAACCAGATAATGAAAGCAAAAACAAATAGTTAAGTAAAGCATAACTGGGGTAGGATTATACAAATGTACATCCTCCAAGGACTTTTTAAGTTTTTTTGATAAATTAAAAATTGAATGGATTCATTGTGTATAAGTATAAATATATGCATTTCTGATTAAGAGTAATAAAATGGCATCATTTACATGTGTGTGTCAATAAATGTAAATGGAAGTATACATTTTTTACTCACCAAATGTTATTTTTCCAATAGTCATCCAATGTTATGATCTATCCGTCTATTCATCTGTATTTCTTTTGTCTTATTTAGTGATAGATTGTTTTGATTGCTTAAAATAAACCAATTCCAATGTTGCAAATGTGGCAGTCCAATAAAACAAAATCAACTGCACTGTCCCATGAAGTCACTGGCTGCTGTGCGATTGGTCGGGGTTCCAGTAATCGTAGACGGTGGGTTTTTGTCAGATAAATGAGTGGAGCTTTGGTTTGTCCTCCACAGGAAATGTAACCCTCCACCACCACCACCACCCACTCCCCTCTCCGACATTAATGCATCCACACCTCGTTTGAGCGATCTGATCAGTAAATCTTTAAATCAAATGGGTTTCATCGAAATCCCACAAGCAACAAAGCCCGACCCGCTCATTCGGTCTCCCCTCTGGAAGTCGAATCCCACCATCAGAAGGACAAAGACCTTTTAAATTGCAATGTTTATGTGCTCTCAGTACAACATCATTGGCACTACATGGGCTGATACTTACCACAAAAGGGCCATTAATTTAACTGAGAGCAATATTTCAAAAATGTGCAACAATCCTCTGAACAGCCTTTTCTAAAAGCTATTAGTTCACACTGCTGATGTACACCAGCAGCTATTAACGCTCTCAGAGATTTTCCTAAGTTAATTCCTAATGAAAAATAAATTGAGTTGGTCCCTACACTTTCATAACATTTCCTCGTCACAATAAATGGGCTCCTTTATGAGGAAAGACACGCTGTTGTTAATGATTTTATAAGCAGGGAGCCCACCTGACATCCTGTTTTCTATTACTGTTCTTTATTGAATTTGCTAGGCGCGCTGTAGGTGACCTAACCTATAAAAGGGCACTCCATATTAAATTATCAGAGCTCCTTGAAATTTTATAAATTCAGAGTTGGCTTCACAGAGGGATCTCAGAGCAGAAACTAATGGCTTCACCTTTAGCTTTGAATAAATCAATTGAACCAAAGGTTAGAACACATCATGCCAGGACATATCAATGCAGTTTTTAACATCCTAACATGCAGTAATTCTTGAGCTTTGATTGGCAGTTGAGACGGGGTTTTTGGTGAGAACGTCTGTTTGTAAAGCTTCACTTAAAGCAGAGATATTAAATTATACATCCTGTGTTGCATTTTAGGTTGCATGCCATCTTATTTATGGATGCAAAACTGTGCTTTTGAAAGGTTTCTTTTTTTAAATGCGCTTTGTAACCAAATGATGCTTCATCTGTTGTGTCAAAAACATTTTTATGTATTTCCAACATGAAAAGGACAAAAATGATAAAAAAAACATTTAATAGTCTAAACAACAACAACAAGCAATAATAATAATAATAATAATAATTTCTAACAAAGCTGTGTTGGTGTGTTGTAACAGTTTAGATATTTAAACTGCTAAATACAATCAAAACAAATTTAACCAAATTAGATAACAACTAATTAACAGAAACTGTCATATTTATTGCTCACTGCTATTTTCCCATTGTTCCTATTTTTTTGTAAATTATAATTACTTTGATATAACAAACTTTTTCTGAACAGATTTTTATAAACATATACAAAAAAATTGAATATGATTTTTGTATGAAAAGAGCTTTGAAATATGATCCTTTTATCCTTGACAGAGCACAAGCTTCTGCCGGTGTCACTTTGTTCCAGTTTGTAACCTAACAAGAGGTTGGTGGCACATAAATAAAAGGGCCAATCAGAAACATTTGTTGCAGCTGGAAACATGGAAATATGAGGCTCCTCCATTTGAGAAAATGGAATACGTTGTCTCGTAACAAAGTCGGGAATATGGATAGGATCATTCAAGTGTGCTCCATCTGAGTCAAGACAAATGCTTTTAAGAAACAGTCAAGCGTGAAGGAAATTCAATTGCATATTGCAGACAAAATTTCTCTTTTGCCATAGTCGGGTTTGGACGCAGAATTCAGACAGGAAACATACTTATTCAAAGGTTTTTAGTTGGGCCGGATTTGCTTTTCACAATAGAGAAATTAACACAAAATGTAGCTTTTTTATACTTGATGATATTTATGCTTTTATAAGTCTGCAGATTTTAATGCACAAGTTTCGAACAGTAAAAAAAAACGTGTACAAATTTGAAGTCTTGGAGTAAATTACCAGCTCAGTGGCCTTGTGGTCAGAGTCTCTGCCCTGTGATTGGAAGGTCATGAGTTCAAATCCAGGCTGAGTCATACCAAAGACTTTAAAAATGGGACCCATTTTGGGACCCCTCCCTGCTTGGGATTTAGGGATTGGGGTGTTAATCATGCAGGGGATGGGTCAAATGCAGAGAACAACTTTCACACATCTAGGTGTGTGACAGATAGTGGGACTGTAACTTAAATAAGAAAGTAAAAGTGCATCTGTATAGGTTGTTTAGAAGGACAACTGGAACACTTTTCCGTGCAAGAGGGGACAAATAAAAGCAAGGCTATACATTTTGGCAGAATATTTCATTAAATCATATATTTTTCCTTTTCTGCGACTCAATCTAATTATCATATTATTTTTAACTTTATTTACCTATGGTTTGTCTTCCTTTTTGAGTGAAGGCTCTCGTGGTGAACTTTTAATTTTAATAAATGTTCGTTACCTACAACTCATTTCACCTGTGAAAAGTTTTAAAACAAAACACATCTTTTCTCTGGTGAAAAGAAAAAAAAGGAATTATTGCAATTAAATTATTAAAACTTTTCTTTAAAATGATCTTCAACCCCTTATCTCAAGTATGAGGTTGCTGGGGGTTTTTTCAAGTTCTCTTAACACAACACCACTCTAAATATGTCCTTCACACCTGTGCACAAACAATCTGAACTTGTGATGCAGCTGCTTGTACAAAAATGCCAAGTGGGTTTAAGAGTGTTTTTAAAATCCGTGGTCTGTGTTTCAGGCCAGGGACACCTGCTTCAACTCCACAAACTGTTTGTCAAACAGTCCCTCAAATGGCCATGAAGTTACTTTATTCAACAGTGGAGCAAAGAAAAAAATAGAAATGCAAGTATAACATGACTTTGGGGTCCATCTGCCTAATGAATTCAGAAAAGGTTTCGCAGAAGGAAAGCTGACGGATTTGTCTCCACTTCAAACATGAAACCTTATTTGACACATAGTATAAAGCAGATTTTTTAGAAGAACCCCAGAGCAGATTAAAGACATTAAACAAAAAAGAAACTTAACATGATGCAGATACATTTGAATATTATTCAGTCTTTCAAGTCTCACCGACTGTGCTTACATTCCATTGATCAATTAGTTCTGCACTTTTACAATTTTCCACTAATTAACTGTTTATAGTTTATGATTAAGGATAAGTATAGGATTAGGGTTAGAATTTAAGTTAAGTTTGCATTTAGTGAGACAAATGTGGGCTGCATTACATTTTTACCGGTCCACAGGCTCCTGTCATAGAATTAATATGTACCCCCCCCAGCATATTCTAAAAGCAGCATGTATGATTTCTTGATTGTGATTGGCTAAATCTCGTTATGAACCGTTGTAAACTTATGGCAACACTGTCCCATGACCCTTTCCACTACCAGGACTAGTGGAAAATGGTGTGTTTTAACAAAAGAAAGAAGGCAACTGTGTCTGTCCATGCCAAGAAACTGAGGCTGTTTTTAAGGATTCAATATGAAGACAAGACAAAACATGCTATCTACAGCAAATTAACTGGGAATGAACGGTGCAAAAAATTCAAAGTAATTTTGGTAAAAACACGTATAGATCCATTTGTTTTCAATGTGAATAAATGAAAAGTATGCCATTGCAATAAAAAAATATTTAAATAGATCATTTGCATTTAATGTTATTAAATTAGTTTAATCCAGGCTACTTATGGGAGAAGGCAGGGGACACCCTGGACAGGTTGCCAGTCTGTCGCAGGACCACAATCACATGCCCATGCAGACTCAAATTTACACCTGGGGACAATTTAGAGTAACCAAATAACCTAGGCCATATTTGATGAGGTGAAAATGTTTGAGGACCAACCATTTCGCCTGACATTTTTAAAACTAATTTCATTCATCGTCTAAACCTGTTTTTGTCGCTTTCTGGGTCACAGGGCTGCTGGAGCCTATCCTGGCCACTCGTGAGCAAGGGCAGGGTACACCCTGGACAGGTCACCAGTCTGTCGCAGAGCCACAAATCACACACCAAATGCACACTCAAATTCACACCTGGGGGAAATTTATAATAACCAATTGACATATGAAGCATGTTTTTGGACGGTGGGAGGAAGCCGGAGTTCCTGGAGAAAACTTAAGCACGCACAGAGAGAACATCCAAACTCCACACAGAAAGGTCCCATATTGGTGACTCTGTTTCAGGTCATTCAGCCAGGACTTGAACTGGGGCCTTTTGCTGTGAGGCAAGAAGCACTAACCACTGCGCCGCCAATATTGTTCTTGATCAAGTTTTTACCTAAGTAGGTCTTTGCAATACAATATTCTCCTTTGCAAATGTAATGTCATGCCATCAGAAATCATTTATAAATAATTTATTTTAATTGTTTCAGCTTTATACACATTTTTTATAAGTCATTGCCATGAATTGATTTATTCTGGAACTGTTCTCTGTGGATCTCTGCAGGTTTGCTGATTTGTGTTTGCTGTGGATTGGACGAAGGCCCAGGATAGTGACTTTAAATCTCAGCCTCCCCCGTCTCCCCCAGGTTTTTGGGCTGAGCTCAGTTCATGGTTTGCTTCCCCTAATAGCAACAGAGAGCGGTGCTGCGATCTCCTGATCTGCCCAGATCTTCAGCCGTTTTATCACTGGGTTTGGTCTTAGTTTACAGGTGAAGTGCTATTTTCCAGAGCCATGTTTATTTCCTGTTTTTAGGGAGTTAAGAGCGTGCCTTTAATGTTTCTGTTCTATATCATAGGAGGGTCATAAACACTTAGACGAAAAAATAGTTTGAGTTTGCTTTTTGGGGCAATTGTTCAGTCAGATGCTTTAATATTCCATTTCACTTTGTTGGACTGATATACTTTTTAAATAAATTATTTTAATATATAAGTAGATCTTTGCATAGCATATATGCTTTGCCTAGTTGTGCTACCCAAGTCCTCTATTACTTTGAAGTTACTCTCTTTTACCACTTAAGTGGTCAATATATTCAATAAAAATAAAAATGTAGGTTTTCTTTTTTCTTTTTAAAGAAAACAAAAGACAACTTGAGGTTCATGTGTCTAAGAAATGTGGGTGCCAAAAAAGGCAGCTTCCAAATTAAAAGTGGCTTCAAATGACTGCATCTGGTTTACTAGAGAGGCAAAACAAAAATGCGAGTTTAAAGTCTTAGGGTCTCTATAGGCTTACAAAAATGTTGATGATTAGGGCCAAATAAGTATAACAAAATGGCTCAAAGGAGCTGACTAAAAGCAAAAATAAGATTTTGGCATATTTTAATCCTTAAATTTTAACCCCTATGAGGTCTGGTCTCCGTGAACAATTAAGTCTGTAATACAAAATTTGCTGGGCACATGATGATTTATGCAAATTATATAAAGTTCTTTAAAGATACTTTGCTAAATATTGTTACAGCTAAGAGTAATGTTACTGTAATACATTACTTTTCTGAATAGTTAATCCCAACACTCCCAGACTGCTCTGTGTCCTGAAACTCCTAAATAAAGAGTGTCGCAACAACATTTTGAGAAATGAGTATCAAGGGTTGACATAGCCCAGAAATTTGCACTGGCCCTCAGGGCCAGTAGTTTTTGAAAGTTACTGGCCCTGCCTGAAAGTTACTGGCCCGACACCGCGCACGGCGTGACCCGCCGCTCCGCAGGTGCTTACAACTTTAGGGGGGTCCGGGGGCATGCCCCCCCGGAAAATTTTAATATGGTGCAATTTGGTGCATTCTGGTGACATCTAACACTTATTTATACACTTTTCAATGACTGAAAATAGACCATATCAAACTTAAATCTGCTCTAGTCTGTTTCAGATTTTTTGAAGAGAGCACTGCAGTGTAGTGGGTAACACTAGTTAAGAAGTTTTCATGCTGCTTCTAATCACTGCTATTTCACATTTGTTCCTAATCAATAGTTAAGAAGTTTTATTTACTTTTTTGCTCTGACTGCCTTGAGGTTCTGCTTTATGTTACTGTTGCAAAGTTACATTTACTTTTTAGTTACTTTAGTTACTTAATTAAATTATATAATTGAAAAATTAAATAAAATTAAATTACTGAGATCATTCAGCTTTTGACTAGAAATACTTACTGCTTACAGTGTTGTAAAGAAAAACAAATTGAAGTACTTTGACATTATTCTGCATTTGAGTCTGAGATTCAGGTATTTGGGGTTGCCTTTGATTCTTTGACTTTCAGCTTAAAGCTTAGTGCATACAGTTTCATCTTCAATGCATTCATTAAAAATCTTGCTGTCCATACTACTGATTCTACCCATTACTCCATCCAACATATTCCTAACTATTCCTGCCATGTCTTCCACATCTCTGACATGCTTGACGGTGTCAGATTTGGGGGCGCTAATGTGTGTTTCAGTTTCAATTTATCTGCGTAAAATGTAATAATAACCCACTGGCTTGTTCCTTCGTTGTTGCTGTTTAACTTTGTTTTGTATTGAATTGTTACATTCAATAAAGTTTGAAAAAAAAAGTAGAGTGAGCGCGTGCCGCGTGGTGCTCGGCAGTGACAGCTGCTCGCGCAGGCGGGAGAGTAGGAGAAGAGTGATAAAAGGTTTCCCATAGAAACCATTGAAGTCTGAACACAGGACTAGCAGAAAAAGTAAATTATGAAGACGAGGTAAATCTACACGTTTTCGCAAAATATACTTTATTGAAAAAGGTGAAAAATATATTAACCGTTAGATATTTTAGTGGCCCAAGCAGACAAGTGAAAAATAAAGTCTTGTGGTCCGTACTGCTCGAACAACAGGACCGGGCCAGCGGACAAATGGCTATGTCGAGCCTTGAGTATTAATGGCATGTTGCATCAAATTCTAAATATAATTCCAGTTTCTACAAGTAAAGGATACATTTACAACAGAACATGACCATTTAATGGGAAATAATTGTATCTTCTGGAACAAATGCTGTCACAAGGTTTGAGAATCTGAATTTGATCATTTGAGCAGCAACAATATTCTCGATGGTACTGAGATAAGTTAAGATTAGAAATGCATAAAATAAAGTGGAAGTAGATTTCAACTGTGGACGTCATTTGCCACCCAAATTCTGCTGTATCTGAAATATTTTCATGTGACAGAGCAGGGCCTGTTACTGATGCCAGACGTGAACTCAAACCAGATCAGGACAGAGACACCTAAGCTGCACACCACACACACCGTCCTACATTTCCGTTTTCCTCCACTAAGAAATCATGAAGTATCCAATACTCACCCATTCTCTTAACTTTCAGTAGAGCAGCTTGCACACCTGGCTGCTACCCACTTCTCCCTCATACATTCCACTTTGAGATCCTGCAGGGTCAAGGCTTCGGAGCATCCCTACTTTTGCTAACAGAAGTGGATGGGCAAATCAGAGCAGCTCTACCAACAGAGCTGATATACAAAGAAGGTAATTAGACACCACAGCTGAAAGTCATCAGTAGATTGATTACACCTCTGATATGTTGGTACAGCCCAGTGTGTTTATCTTTAGAAAAAGTTTACATTTTGTGGGACAATTTGTTAATGTTTGTGTAAATAAAATAATGTGTATACAGAATGCAACATAGAATGGAATCTATAAGTGACTTGTAATGATTTTAGGGTTTCCAGTTTTTCCAAAAGTTTTTTCTGAGTCATCTGGGGTTTCATGGTTCTGACTATATGAATCATTTTCTCACACAAACGAAGTTTATGGGAAGGATTTATTTTGGGTGAGAATATTCAGAGGAAAAGCAAAGACAAGGGAAGTAACAGAGATACATCGAGGAGAAAATGGAAGGGAGGGAAATTATGGTATAGATGGAGACCAGTAAGCGATAATGCATCACTAACTTGCTTGTCAACCGCAAATTAAACCCCAGACGAAGAAGTAGAAGTGCTTAGCAGAGAGTGGAGTAGAGTTTGTGTGGAGAAGTATCTGAAAATAAGTTAAAGAGCTAAGAACCAGAGTGAAAAAAACAAGAACAAATAGGAGGATGAGCATGAGGATGAGACATTGGCAGTTAAAAAACACCAAAGGAAACCAGTCTGTGCTGTTTGGAGCCGGAGGAAACAAAGAATCCATTTCTTTATACTTTTTTTACTTTGTCACTTCTGTAGGTATTTCTACTAGGAGGCAGGTAATAAAAGACACTGATTTGAATTCTCACATGAGGAAGAAGTGAAGTCCTATTTTTCATAATGTTTTTGTTTGATTGAGTATCCTCTTTAAGCCCCTTAATGTGTTGTTCCTGCAGCATCCAAAAGTGGAATGTGAACCCTCCTTTACTGTTTATGCACCTTTCATCCAGTCAGATGCCATCAGAGCAAACTAGTTTTTCACTTATTTGTAGAGGTGGTTTTGACCCAGGAGGGCAGTAGTGCACAGGGGGTCTTGCAAGAACCCACACTGGATGAGGCTCATTGCACCCCCTGGGAATTGAACCCTGATTTCACATGTGCCAACTGAGCTATCCAACGGACACCAAGATAATATCTAAAACTTCCCTTTGGTTAAGCCTGCAGCAGCTAACCAGCAAAGTAGAACCACAGAGCAGCTTTTTCCTCTATAGTTAAAATCATTCATCCATCCATTCAGCTGTACTTGCTTTACTTACATCTTGGGTTGTGGGGTTCCTGGAGCCCAGCCCATCTAGAGTGAGGCTGGGGTTCACCCTGGACAGTTTACCAATCCATTGCAAAGACAGAAAGCCACCCTCACATCTGAAGGACAATTTAGTTGCCAATCTCAGGATGTTTTTAGAATGTAGGGAGAAACCAGAGCACCCAAAGAAAACCCATGAGGAGAACACGCAAACTCCAGACAGAGAGAAAAGAGCGCTAACCACTACATCACCATGTATGGTTATAGACCCATAGACGCTTTTTTGGTGTTTTTCACATGTTCTTTAGGCACTTTTCTGAAATTGGAAGGCACACACACACACACACACACACACACACACACACACACACACACACAGCTAAGGTCCTTTTTCAGAGGCCTGGGAGCTTAAGGGTCCTGCACCTTAGCTGGTCCTAGCACTGCGCTTTTCTAGACTAAATCTTAAAACTGCATTTGTGAGTATTTTTCCATTCAAATCGTTGTGAATCTGGGGCAGGTGAAAAACATGCAGTTGGAAAAAGCTTGCAGCACTGATGTCCCACCCACAACTCAGAGGTGAATTTCTGATGAACTAGTTTGAAAAACAACTTGTGACATAGAAAATACACTGGGTCTGCCACACGCTCCTTGCTTTGAGCTCTAATTAAATGGTAAATGGCGTATACTTAGAAAGTGCTTTTCTACCTTCTTTCAAAGGCCCAAAGCGCTTTACAGTCACAGTCCCATTCACCCATGTACACACATTCACAGACTGATGGCGGCTCCGCTGCCGAACACTGGCGCCAACCTCCCACCAGAGGCAAGGTGGGGTTCAGTGTCTTGCCCAAGCACACATCCACTCATGGGCGTGCAAGGCGGGAATCGAAAATGCAATCTTACGATCATGGGTCGACCGCCCTACCGCTGCATCACGGCCCCCCCCAAAGTAGGAGGGGAAGGGGGGTGGACGGGTCCATGTCAACAATCCCACCCAAAACTAAGAGATGAATATCTAATAAACTGCAATATCTAATAAAACGGCGGTCGACCCATGAACAAAAGATTGCAAGTTGATTCCCGCCTTGCACGCCCATGTGTCGAGGTGTCCTTGGGTAAGACACTGAACCCCACCTTGCCTCTGGTGGGAGGTTGGCGCCAGTGTTCGGCAGCGGAGCCGCCATCAGTCTGTGAATGTGTGTACATGGGTGAATGGGACTGTGACTTTAAAGCGCTTTGGGCCTTTGAAAGAAGGTAGAAAAGCGCTATATAAGTATACGCCATTTACCATTTACTGCTGCTCTGCAGAAACTATGCCCCAGAAAATGACACATTTTTTATTTGGCCTGAAAACAGCATAAACATAATTAACAGACTACTGGGAATCCTTGTAAAACAGATGGTTGGAAGTGGGTTTTTATAATCAAAGTAAATACATTGTCAGTAGTAGTCTGCAACTATAGAGATGACACAGTAAATAATTGTATTTTTGAGTTTTACTTGCATCGTTTTTCAGTTTTTCAGACCTTACCTGTATACAGAAAGGCACCATAATGCTATGTCATAACAAAGAACTACTTTATGTAAAGCATCATTATTCATTATTAAAGTACTCACAAAAACCACTTGAAAAGTTATCATTCATGCCCTTTCTTTACACACATGTATGTTCTGGATTCTGTTTCTGAAGCATAAAATACAAAATTCACCAAAACAGGTTTCTTTTTAAAGCTCAGCTGTTTAGTTCAGAGAAGAAGTCTGGAGCTGTGGTGGATTTTTTACCTTTTAAGAGGATCTTCTTGATCCTCTTATCTTCCTGACCAAGAGCTGACAAATAACCCCCCCCCCCAAAAAAAAAAAAAAGAAATCTCAATTTCAACCTAAGTTCAAGTCACTCCCAGTTACCCTTGTAATGCCTGTCTGCTGTTCTATCTGCAGAATGGGTATTTTCTGTTAAGTAGGTGCAAGGTTTTTATTTTATTTTTTATTTTAAGCACGACCCAGCTGGTGTGTAAACGCAGAGGGTCGTCCACACACACACAAACACACACACCCACCAGCTGGTGTCTGTGAACCTAATCAGAAAAAAATCATGCCTGAAATATTTAAGACTTGGTATTTTATGAAACAGTGGCAGCCATCTGTGCCCTGATGTTCCGTCTTCCTATCATGGCTGAGAATGAGGCCAAAACCAAAACAGATACATGTGAAATGCAGCACTCTGTGTTGCAACTCTCAATCCTGCCTGAATAGCAGCACATTGCTAAAACATACAAAAACACATGGAAAAGTCTGCACCTGTAAAATCAACATTTCCATATTTCTAATGGAGGCAAAGAGGAAACATTGATACAAGACTTCTGATGAACGTTTGCAGCAATCTTAGGTGTCTTACAATGTTATTGTAGGAAAGCCAGCCTGCCGTGAGCTTTAAAACGCTTGCGCTAAACGAGAGATTTCCTGAGACCAAAAAGCAGAAGAGGAAGAGTGCAATCAGTCCAGGTTTGTTCCAAGCAGCATCACTTCCTTCCTTACCGTCAGGAGAGTGTCAGAGGGAGACATTCAAATGGGGTTTTCACCCTGCATTTTCCCAGGACAGTAATGCAGAGCATTTCTAATGCTGTCATTCAAACCAGCTGCCTCTCTCAGCAATAAACTGAACGCCTTGCCTAAGCAATTCAACCCGCCTCCACAGATTGCAATACAGTCAACAAAGAACTTATCTGTCAATGTGAAACTATTCATCAATGAATGTGTTTGTGTGCCAAAGGGTAAAAAGGCAGTTTGAAAAGACCTGAGTTGCTCCTGAATGGCTACTTTCTACATTTGACTGTTTTCAGTGTTTCACGTTTAGTGAATTCACCTGTTTTGTGTCTGTTGTAGCAGTTAAATGTCACATTAAAACAGCAATTTGAAATGTTGATGGGCGCATCGAAAAAGCAAAACTGTAAACGTCTGCTTTTGAAATGAGAAACAGAGGCTTTCAGGGAGAAGGAAAAAGTTTGTTTTGTCTGGGTCAGAAGCCCACCAAAACTAGATAACAGCCAGTGCCGCTCATTTTCCTCCCGGAGAATGGGGTCATTAGTCCATGACAGATGTCAAAGAATCTGAAGCAGAAAGTGTTGCTTTATCACTTATCTTCAAAGGCACACTCCAAATGTGACTCCAGCACAAAAGCCCTCAAAACTCTGTTTATATTCCCATTTTATACAATAGCAGAATTACTCTGGCCATGCTCATTGAAAGAAAGTGTTTTAAGGCAACATATAAAGAAATCTGAACAATTGCAAAAACACGGCAGTATTTTTTAACAACTTTACAGAGGGAAAATTGTATCTTCAATGGATCAGTTTTTTTTCTTTTTAGGAAATGTTCGAAAGACCAAAATGATGAAAAGAAAGACCAAATCTTTGAATATAAATTAAAATTCGGCCACTTGTAAGAGTAGACTTGCAGCAATCAATATTGTCTTTGACGTGTTTTTTTCCCATTAACCCAGCAACAGTAGTTCTAAAGAAATCTGGAATTCAAAGGCTTGTTTGAGTTAGTGGACGGCGTTTAAGTTGTAGTCAGAGCAAGACAACTAGCGCGCCGTATTGTGCATTTGTGTGGCGTTCTTTGCGGAAGGGAGGAGTTTGTCCTTCAGTGAACTCAGTCTGTCTTGTTTTGGACTCTTGTTTACATAGCTGCCTTTATGTGTTCTAGCAAGAACAATACCATGGAGTGGACCAAAATGGCAACCCATCAGAGGTCACCAACTCCACTAAAAAGTAATTTACCGCTCCAAAACCCTGTTCTGTATGTGTCTTGACATGTGGCTGTGTGAGAAGAGTGCGTGCTGCTGGTAGGGGGGGTTGAAAAAGAAGGCCCGGCTGCCCATTTCTGAAAACTGATTAAAGATCAGGACAGGAAGGGCCAGGTTTAGGGAAACAGGAAAACTGATGCAAGGAAGTGGACTGCGTCAGCAGCCAGCCCACTGCACTCGGCTTCTAAAGTATTATCCAGAGCTGCCGGAGAAAGGAGTATTTTTTCAAGTCACAGATGAAACTTCTGCTTTTCACAGGTACGTGAGCTCAACTGTTACACATAGTTCCACTATGGCATTGGGTACTGTCAGACAGGGGCAGTCTATGATATTTCTATTCAAAAAATCTCCGCTAGTTTTGAACGGATGTATTCCTGAATGCATCCCTGAATATGTGACGTTCATTTTTGAAGCACTTCCATTTTTAAAGATATAAACAAATGCTTGTTTTGATTTGTTTCCTATTAGTTAAGGAGTTTAGGAGACGCGAAAAACATATTCATGTCCCTCTTTAAAACAATAAAACATGAACATTCACAAACACTTTGCTTATTAACTAACACGAACTGAAACCTGCTTCTCATTTCATCTGTCCAGCATGGATCACAAGTTTGATGGACATTTACTGCCTCTCTGACATTTGTGGCTCCTGCCACAAACATGCCACGTGTAAGACCATGAACGGATCGCAGAAGGCCTGCTTCTGTAACCTGGGTTTTACGGGGGATGGAACAGGCTTTTGCGTAGGTGAGTACAGATGAAGAAATTTACAACAAAGGTTGGTTTATAGAATGGCTCTTCAAGTAAATCCATTCAATTTCTCCCAAGTTCACATCAAAATGTGAGTTTTTATTGTCAATTTTAAGCAATAAAGTTATAACAAAGGCTGCCTAAAAACCCAGAAATCTTAAGAAAAATGAAGTTTGGTGAAAAGTAAACTGTATTCAGGTCATCTGATCTTTAAGATGTGCTGTAATTTGGAGAGTTCCAAAAATAAGCTCTGACCAGGTGGCGAATTCAAGCATTTTGTTTCACTTTAACACCAGGATGGTGGTGTCGAGTGAAATGAAAAAAGTGTTTTTTCCAAACAAATGGTGTTTCTAAAATTGAGTTTGGCCATTGCTTTTGCCATTTTTAAGAACTGTGCGAGTTAGTTGAAGTGAAAAAGAATCAAAGTTAGTTAAAACAGCAATCTAAGGCCACTTTGTATCAGCGCATATCACAAACTGATTCAAAAAGGAGTCACCTTTTTGCTGCTTAGTGATTAGGGTTGCGATGGCCAATGTTGCATGTCATTTAGCATTGTGAGCCCTGCTGCTGGTCTGTTTAAAATTCCTGGAACCCTTCTTGTTTCCTGAACAAATCAAAGCACAATCCTCTGCACAGCTTCCATACTTCAAGAGCCAAAATGGGATAAAAACACGCTCAGTTAAACAGCCCATTGTGGTGCAAACGTTTGCAACAGGAAGAAGCGGTTAAGGAATAGGATCCTCTCAGAAAAAAGAAAAAAAAACATTTGAAACACGAATGAAGTTTGTAATAACACATTTTTAGAACATCTCCCGATATAAAAAAAAAAAAAAAAAAAAGTTATGGATGAGGCCAGAAATGATCAGTTGCTAAAAACTTATAACTTAAAGTCCTTATAAACGTGTTGCATAAAGGAGTTGGATCAGGACAGCTATACGTAAAAGAAAAAACAGACAGATCCTTCCTGACTGTTTACAGAATTTTAATCTGGTTTGAAAGTGGACTGTGAGGAAAAAAAAAAAAGTATGTTTTTTTATATCAACATTAGACCAAAAATGAACTCTGAAAGAGCAAATAGGATGCCTTAAACTCTGCATATTATCCAGGGACTTCCACAAAAACCGTGTTCTGTACAGATTACAGAGGAATGCCTGAGGAAGAAGGGAGAAGGTTAACAGAGCCGTCTGCCTGCAGTTCTGATCCGTCTCTATTAGAGACTGAGGAAAAAATAAAAATCCCACAACAATAACCTCCAGCAGCTTTAGTCATAAAGACATGTGTGTTAGATGTATAATAATAATGCAACAAAATATTTATGGCTGGGTGCATTTCTTTAAAGTGGGAAATGTTATAAAATAGGAAAAAGCTGTCTAACTTTCACAGTTGTGCATTCATGTTTATGTGATAAAGGCATTTCCTGCTTGAATGATGCCCCAGCACATCAGAGCAGAGGATTTCCTTTACTGCACAGCTTTCGTGCAAAAAAAAAAAAAGAACAACATAAAGGAGAATAGAAGAAGAATGTCCATCACACTAAGATATAAAAAGAAATACACAATAATGCGGTATCTTAAAAACAGGAAAAGAACAGTAATCCTAATAAAAAAATCACTAGATAATAATAAAATTAGTAGCAAGTAAGTTTTACTTAACAAGATCTCATAGATATCAATGTCTAGCAACAAAGTCCACACAAGCATTCAAAAAGTGAAAAATAAACAAACCGTTTGATAAAATTACTTCAATTTGAATGTTATTCGGCCTAAAAATGAGTATTGTTTGCTAATTCTAAGCAAATGGTTTTTATGAACCTAATTGAAATTTTGATTACAGCCAGACCTTCTTTAAACTGCAGTTCTTTGTTTCTGTTCAGAGTTCTAGTAACTGGGTTGATGGCACTCATTTTGATTTTTAAAAAAATCCTTTTTTGTCTCTTAATGAGATACACGTTTCTCAACTGTGTTAATTGTGAGAAAAGTTTAGAAAAGTGTAGAGCAAAGAGAAATGAAAACAACTAAAACCCAGGTAACATATCTTGAAACTCTAAAGTAAGGTTTGAAATTTTTGTAAGTATAAATTAGTTTTTTAGTATACTAACTGTGGAATCAGAAGTGACATGTTTTGTCATGAGTAGATCTAATGAATCAAATGAATAATTCTGAGCTTAAACAACAACAAAAACACATGATCAGATTTAAAGACGATATCACAAAAAAGGAAAATTGAAACTGAGTCAAAGGCAGAAAAAGTTTCCATCCAGATCAGATAAAGCTTTTCAGAGTTTCATGCATCAACACATCTGATGTTTTTTTTCATAATCTTTCCTAACTGGATTATCTTGTCTCAGAAACAAAATCTGAAAGTCTCCGAGGTTTAAACACCAACGTCGGTTTCTGTGGCCAGTATTTATATCATATAGTATGATGGTCATTTTTCCACTCGAAAAGGGGCTCCAAACTTAAAAATTAAATTTGGATTTAAAATGTATAGGTTGTGTTTAAAAAAAACAGGATTTTTTTAGACTCTTGTTTAACAGGTGGGAGCATTTTAAATAGCTTTTCTCCATTCTTGTTTTCTCGACTCACCCTTTTCTTTGCTCACATTCCTCCGACAGATGACGACGAGTGCCAGAATGCCACTAACATCTGTGGGGACAGGAGCCAGTGTTATAACATGGTGGGCAGCTTCTACTGCATATGTGACTCTGGATACAGATCCACAGGACTCCCTAAGTTCCAGCCAAACGATGGCACCGAATGCACAGGTAACGTCTGACTGGAAACCAAAATAAACAGACTTTCATATAGAGGATACAAAAACTTTAGCTCTCAGTGGACTTTGAGTATCCCGAATGAATGCGTGTAAACACAACCACACCGCAGCTGTGAGGGCACGGGGTCTCAGGATGTGCAAACTGTTTTCCTTCGTGCCACACAGAGGAGGATAAATATGTTGGAGGTGGTTTTGTCTCTAAATTTTTACTTCCTTCCCATCTGGTGCTCGGAGAAATCAGCAGACATGCTTTGTTGATTCTTGCACAACAATAACCGCACCTTTATCCAAAGATTGGGGGCTAAAATATTACAGCAAACATAGCAACCAGACTGTCGGAAGTTTGGAGTACTTGAATGTGTGATACGCATGCCAGAATGTGACGTCTTGACCTTTCTTAGCCAAACTTAAGATGAGCAAACTGTGTTTGTTTAATTGGTGCTGACCTCTTTATCTACATTGTTTAGATATTGATGAATGCAAGTCTGGACAGATCTGTGGACCAAACTCACACTGCCATAATAAAAATGGATCTTTCTACTGCTCCTGTCAGCGTGATTATACTCCAACTTCAGGCACTAAGCACTTTCATCCAGACAAAGGTGCAAGTTGTAAAGGTCGGTATGAGAATTGAAGTGCACACGTCTCTCTTAAACACACACAGACACACAAAACACAACACAAGCACTCAGGTACTCATATTCAAGGACAAACATCCTCTTTTATGCTTTTGTTTATCCTCCCTCGCACAACACACAGAGAGCACTGTCTCACACACAGCAGGATCTCTTGTGCAATATGTCAATGAATGGTGCAATTTCTTGTATAATGCGTGAAATGCATGAAGTTGTGTAGACATTTTCAAAAATGGTGAACATTTTGGAAACTCTCATTCTGATTTCTTTGTTTGCTTGTTTACTTCAAGAAAATCCACAGACATTCTGCCACAACAACATGGGATGTATGACGCAGGCTGTCAATAAAACACTAGAAAATGTAAGTACCTCCCCGCTCATAACACGAAAATACATATGATGAGGCTGCCTCCTATTGGAGAGACAGAATACAAACATGAGATGGAAACTGAGTGAAAATGAGGCAGAAATGAGCTCAAGCACCGTTCATGTAAATGACAAATTCACCTCAGGGTTACAGCATGAGTTTTAGATTGTTATTTAGGTGTAAACACATAGCAAAGTTTTTTTAAATGAAAACATCACTGTGCAATTTTTCAAAGAGCTTTAAAGGACATTGACACAATAAAAGCTGCAAAACCCTTTCCAGATTTGATGCAGCAAATTATTTGAAATTGTCAACATTGTTTAGAATTCACACCAATTTTACAGAAAGCTGCTCAAATATTGTCTTTTTTTATTTTCATTTTCAACATTTTGTTTTTGCATTACTTTAAAAAAGGCATAGGTTAATTTAATGTTAAATTTAAAGTTCAAAAGTTTGAACTATAGCCCTGGGGTGTTAAAACTTTTTGCAAAGAGGACCAGATTTGGTGAGGTGAAAATGTGTCAGGGTCAACCAATCAGGCGGCATTCTTTGAACGCTTTTAACATTAAATTCTAAGGAAATATTAAAATGTTAAAAATGGTATGAAATGTTATTGCACTTTTAATTTCTTCCCAAATATTGGAAAAATGGCTAAATATATTTTTACCAAAATGTAATTCTTAAAGGCCAGCCCTTACTGTCAACTTCTTTTTCTTTTCTATTTACAATCAACATTTTAAAAACAAGCTAGATGGGGTCACAAAACCTGATTTAGCCAATCACAATCAAGAAGTGGTACACACATTGTTTTTAGAAGGTACTGGGTGCCTCTTATTATTGAATGATGACAGGAGCTTGCAGGCCGGAGCAAATTTGAACGGGCCAGACTTTGTACATGCCTCGTCAGGCCTAATATTGCTTAAAAATTATTTTAGAGCTTCATTTTTGGTCATATTTGTCCAGGATTAGGTACAGAAACTTGTATTTGATCTATTTTTAAATACCATGTTTTAGCCTGAAATATTTAGAAGACATTTACCATCTTGAATGAATCCTAGAAAATGATTGATTTTTTTATCTTATTGGTTCATTGATTTATTTCAAGCATTAAAAATAATGGAATACTACAATGGAAAATGAAAAAAACACAGATAAATAAGTCAAAACCATCTGTTTAAATTTGCTTTTTCACTTACTCTTCAGTCAGGTGGTATTTGTTGTGCTTTTAATGCATAGTTTTAGTGATTTTATTGGATTTTGCTTTTCTGAACAGTGCCCTAGAGTTTTGAAAACTGCTTTAAATTAAATGGATTAGTATTTTTATCATACACAAAACTCAGCGGCTTGATGGCTGGATGTTTGGCGTAGGACTGGTGCACAAGCAAACAGGGTTTGATTCCCAGGGGGTCCGATGAGCTTCATCTAGACCCTTTGCGCTACTGCCTAACTATGTAGCAATGGGGGGGAACCAAGTCTGGGCCCCCCTGTACCGGTCCCCAGCCTGGAGAAAGTACAGGATTGTGTCAGGAAAGGCATTTGGCATAAAAAGCTCTGCCAAACCACCTGGACAAATCAGAGAAAGCTGATTCGTTGTGGCGACCCACGAAAAGATAAGCCAAAAGGTGAACAACAATGTCAGTTTTCGAACAAAATTAGGGCTTTATCGTCCGGAAAATGTTGTATTTTCACTTTTGTTCCAAAGAAATACATCTAGTTAGGGGTTCTCTTACAGCAGACCTGCTTTTGGATTTTGAAGGCCTCTGGCAGATTTAACTAAACCAACCACACAAACCAGGTAAAATGTAATTAAATAAAAACAATTTCCTAATGCACAGCACTTAACAGCTCAACAAAATGGACATAAGATGAGATGAAATAACAGACAGTGAAAAATAAGTCCTTTATTTGTTTTTTAACCTATAGACAGACTGAAGAAAAAAAAACATTAAACTTTCTTTCAGAGTTAGATGAAGACAGCAGAGAAATTCTTGCTGGTCCTGACAGCCGACAACAAAGAAAGTTCAATGACTTCCACTGGTGAAAACATGTAGATTAAAACCACAATAAATAGATTTCCTTCCTGAATAACTAAACTGCACTCATCAACTTTCGACTCACGCTTTCAGTGTTAACTGAAAAAGACATAAGCGGTGTGCTGGGAACCACAAAAATGAACATTTATGACCATTGTTTAGTAAGACATGATGAACAAGATGCCATTCGTTGCTCTGACATAAACACTTCTTTTCCCTCTAGATGAGCAATTTCACCGAGCCGCAGAGTCTCCTGAAAGAGATTGCCAAGCAGACGTCTGGCGAACTTACCTCAGTGGAAGTAATTGCGTATGTTGAGGCCTTGAGTCGATCCGCTTCAACACTGGCTGCTGGAAAGAAGGATTTCACTGTCAAACCATCTGCCATCAACTCTACCCTTTCAGTAGGTTTTGTTGTTTCTTATTCAGGAGGTTGGAGGCTTGCCTGAACTACAGCTATGCTTAAAGAAAACAAGTGGTGCTGCACAGAGTCAAGCCCCCTCAAACGTGCAGGCTGCTGTTGTTCTCTGCCAGTACATAAAATCCCTAAATATGACATCCGTAGAAAATCTAACTTCTAACTTGCCTGGAAGCTTCATTACTTCCAGTAATTACAGGAAAGCCAAAACAGATGCCCTTCAAATTCATAATATACTTGATGAAAAACATACTGCAGTCCAGCCGCACATTACATGCAATGTTATTCCCCACATGTCACTGTGAAGTAAAACTCTTGTCAAACAGAAATTAGTTCAAGCGGTAAACAACTTAGTGGAGAAGGATGAGCTGGTGGCTTGGAGCAGAATGAAAGAGGAGCGTCGGGAGCACACCATCACCAAGCTGCTGCACGTTGTGGAAGAAGGGGCTCTGTCTCTGGGGAGCAACTGCAGAACCTCAACTGAGATTGATGTCAGAGCAACTGAAATGGGTAACTTCAGCTTCGTCAAGCTTTGGTTCACTTTGGAGTCCGAGCTGATCTTTGAAGTCTTTGACCTTTTTATGCCAACCTCCCAAACAGAACTGAAACTCTTCACCTTTGATGTTCAACAAACAAAAGCCAAACTTTCGGCTTCAATGGGGGGAGATCGGATAAGTCTCACGCCAAAGCTGACGCCAAAGGATGGCAGAAATGGTAAAGACTTTCTAAAGATGTCCAAGTATTTCCATTTTTATAGACAGTTCAACGTGCAAAAAGAAATTGGCTGTGTCCAAATTCCCTCACTACTGTTTACACCACTGAAAGACTACAAAGTTTGGGACTATCTAGTACCCTGGATTTGGATACCAGTCAAACACATGCTTACTACTTTTCTTTTCTTTTTTTAAATGCCAAAGATGACGTCAACCATTTGTCAAAAAAAAAAAAAGTAAGAGTACAGAGACTATTCATGAATCCACTGCGTTCTAATGACGACAGCTAGGAGGATTTTTTTCTTTTATGACATGCCTTTCAAACAAAATGCACTGTAGTCTCTATTTTCCAAATGAGTAATCATGATGCACACTCGTTTTTCGCAGAGACGTCTGAGAAATTTCTAGGGTACTCGATTTTGCAATACCGTAACTACTCCCTAACAGACCAAAAGACTACATAGTTCAGGACTATAAAATGCCCTTTTTCTTTTAAACGCCACATATGACCTCACCCATTGACCAAAGTAAAAACATGAGTATGAGCATAATCAAAGACCAAATGTGAATCCTCTGTGTTCTGATAATGAAATGATGATGACATTTTGTAATGCAGTTGATACTTAGGTATACAGTACATATATATATATATATATATATATATATATATATATATATATATATATATATATATATATATATATATATATATATTATATATATATATATATACACACACATACATTTCTTAAAATTACACGCTATTCAAACGTAATGCATGGTGGTCTAAATTCACCAAACAAAAAACACTACTTCTTTACAGAGACTTCTGGGAAAATTTTAAGGCACTGATTTCTTTAATGCTTTCGCCAAATTAAATTGTAGATTTGGACACCCCGAAAAAAATAGCGAATGGCGTTTAGAATTTATACAAAGCCATGTGTGACCTGAGCTACTTCCAAACACTCAAACTGTGTGTGTTTGTTGGCTGCTAACCTGGAAGTTCGATGAGCAATGCAGTGGGTTCGACTTCCTCTTTGTTGTACTTGTTTTGTCCATCAGGAAGTGTGTCGGTGGTGTTTGTGCGATATGACAGCATCAGTGACATCCTGAAGCCGAGCAGCGACCCAGGTGTCACCGACTATTCGCGCTATGCTGGAACGGGGGAAATCAATGTCAACTCCCAAGTCATAGCAGCGGCTGTCAAACCTGCTGACGTTTACCAACTTGACCATGTCACCTTCACTCTAAGGCACAAAGAGGTAAAGGCTTCACAGGGTGCTGATGCTGGCTATATCATTTTCACTTTTGTGCTTATTCTGCAACCAAGTTTTTGTATTTTTGCTACCTCAAACAAATTTAGTAGTTTCCTGCTTCTTTTTTTATTAGTTTAAAATTGATGCCATAAAGTATAAAATTAAATATTTCAACCTATTTTTTTCAAAATAGAGAAAACATGTGCAGACTAAACAGAATTAAAAAAAGGGTTAACATACCACTACATGCTTTTGTCTTGAGTTGCAGAAACACCTGAACATCACTCATGTGCTTCTTTGAAGACGCACTTAAACTTCCATTTTTGATTTGTGCAATTGCTTAAAACACAAAACGCTTTATGGAAGTAAAGAAATTCCTCAAAAGTTTTCCCAGATTTTTGGGACATATATTCTAACAGCAATGTCAGGATTCCCATGCTTGCCACAAAGATTTTAGAATATGTGCAAATATGTTAGAGAATACAATTACATCATTTTCTTTAAGGATTTAAAAGTACCTTCAAATAGTATTTTATTTTACCTAATGATTCTTCTGTAATTCCACATAATGTTAAATTCTTGATTTTTTTTATGAACAATTTTGTATTCATGCTACTTTTAGTCCCAAATCAAGGTTCAAGATTCAGTGTTTATCATCATATGCACCCGAGAGACCAAGTTCTCAATCCATTACAATTAAATTTATGGTAGTTTTCAGTAATCCCAACACATATGGGAGAAACATTTTTTTTTTTTCCTTAAATATTTTGGTTAAGTGTTTTAACTTTTTTTCTGTTTCTATTTCTATATAAAACATAAAGACATGTTGTTTGAAAGCTGGCAAGGAGATACATGAAAGTTATTCAAAAAAAAGATAATAATAAATTTAATAAAATAAATAAAATAAATTTATATTGATGGTTTTTGTATTTTTTTTTCTTGATAAACTAAGTAAAGGCAAAATTGTTTCAAATAAACAAAAACTAACAAGAAATACTGAGAAATTTTAAACGATTTATCACACATTCAAATGGTGAAAACATATATTTCTAATCAATCAACCAGAAAACTTGTGGCTAAACATAATTTGCAGTTGCATATAATTTAAGGTAAGGGTCATAAGCATTATTCCTTTTTTATCAAAGTCATACTGATTACCATAACTGCTATTGATGTTTAAAAAAGCATAATCTAAGACAAAAAAAGGAAGAAGCACTCCAATAATTTGGAATTTCATTTTTAATATGCCCTTTCATCTACTCACCCTTTGGATGGACTGTAACTTATCCTCCCTGCTGTTTTGATGAGTCCTGCACTATCAGTTATTACCTCCTATTAAAGTATTATTATGAAGCTCTGCAGCGCTAAAACTAATAAAAAAGCATCCCACCTCGATTCATAACAGCCACTTTGGCTCTCTTCTGTCCCTTGAAGCCTATTGACACTACAGCTGATGTGACAAAGTGTGCCTTCTGGGAGTACGAGGCAGACAGCCTGCAAGGCCGCTGGGCCACACACGGCTGCAAGACTGTAAGCGTGTCCAGCAATGCAACCACCTGCACCTGCAACCACCTCACGCACTTCGCAATCCTCATGTCATCGGGCCGGGCGAACGTGAGTGCTCTTCTCTGTATTTTCTAATGTTTGAATATGTTTTACTATCAAAGTCAACCATCTTTCTCTAATAATGTCTTGAAATTCCTTGAGAAACTATAAAAGCCTGGTTATGAATAAATTAATAAAAAACAAAGTTTTAAGGAAAAAAACACTGACCTACAACAATTTGTGATTATCAGGTTTTTAGTTCTTTTGCATGTTTTAAATCATAGAATATAAAGACTTTACCAAAAGTTAATTTATTATTTCAGCTTTAACAATAGAATGTTTAAATAAATAAATAAAAAACCATTAACACATGTTGGATGACAGGTGATTAAAAGTTAAGACCATTGTGTGTGTGTGTGTGGATGTGTGTGTGTGTGTGTGGTCACAAAGAAATAATTTATCAGAACATATGCCATTATTACATTTTAGTACCAGTGTGGTACAAGAGGGTGTTTGCAAGGCAGAAGCCTCAACATATATGTTGTATGAAGTGATTTCAAGCAGAAAAATACAACAAATCTGACCTCCAGCGTACCTCCAAACTGTGAATGAAACACCTCTTTTTCCATTTGCTTCTCAGTTGGTGGCCCACCGTACCATCCTGACCCGGATCACCCAACTGGGGATGATCATCTCTCTCATCTGTTTGTTCCTGTGCATCTTCACCTTCTGGTTCTTCAGCGAGATCCAGAGCACCAGAACCACCATCCACAAGAACCTGTGCTGCAGCCTCTTTATGGCTGAGTTTATCTTCCTGGTTGGAATCAACATGAACACTCATAAGGTGTGGCAACAAATTCACATTTATGCCCATTATTTTGTTAGAAAACTAGAACACTGCAATATTATTCTAAATGTGTATTGGGAAAATGAAGTAAAAGGTTTGTTTGTGGCATCTTCTCTCTTGTCTTTTGGTAGCTTTTCTGCTCCGTGATCGCAGGGTTGCTGCATTATTTCTTCCTGGCAGCCTTTGCCTGGATGTGCATTGAAGGAATCCATCTGTACTTGATAGTTGTGGGTGTGATCTATAACAAAGGATTTCTACACCGGAACTTCTACATCTTTGGCTATGGGAGTCCAGCAGTGGTGGTGACCATCTCAGCGACACTGGGTTCCAAGTATTACGGCACAGATAGAGTGTGAGCGCAGAATAATTCTGGTGTTTTTGTATTATACCAAAAGACCCATGCTTTGATTTTTTCTTTTTTGTGTGTCAAACTCACGTCTCAAAAAGCAAGATAAACATATTAATTATAAGTACAAAGGGAACAGGGATTGAATTTGGCCTGAAGGGACACAATGGAAGCTGAAATTGCTCAAAGTGTCTAGCAGAAAGTGATTTAATTACAGAGTTTAAAAAGGGCTGAAACGATTGGCTATAGAGACCCTGAATACAAATCTCTATAAAAGCAATGTCTGTTTTTTTAAAACTGTTTTAAACAATGTTTGTCTTTTGCTAAAATCCAAATAAGATGAAGGAAAATGTTAATTGAAGAGCATGATGTTTTGTAGGTGTTGGCTGAGCACGGAAAATCACTTTATCTGGAGCTTCATCGGACCGGCATGCCTGATCATCCTGGTGAGTCGCTGAGGAAAAATATTTATTCGGCAAACAAGCACTGCTGTAGCATAAATAGTCATTCCATTTTTTGTGCATGTTCTGTGCTCTGCTTGGTTTCTGCTAAAGGTTAATCTCTTGGCCTTTGGAGTAATCATCTACAAGGTGTACCGGCACACCGCTGTGAAAAAGCCTGAAATCAGCCACTATGAAAATATCAGGTAGGATTAGCTCTGCTCCTCTTGGGTGCTTCAAAAACATTAAAAGCCAACTTGTGAGTTTCTTATCTTATAGGTTAAGATATTATGTGGTTTTCCTGGCAGAACCAAATTACAAATTGGGTCTAAAAGGAGGTTTGCTGCACTGTGCAGGGCAGTTAAGTCAGTGATACCCCCCCCCCCCCCATCTCCCCAGGTCATGTGCCCGCGGCGCCTTTGCTCTACTGTTTGTGCTCGGCGCCACCTGGACCTTTGGAGTGCTGCATATTCTCCACGAGACGACGCTCACCGCCTATCTGTTCACGATCACAAACGCCTTTCAGGGAATGTTCATCTTCATCTTCCTCTGCGTGCTCTCCAGAAAGGTAGGACTCTCAGATTATCTCCTCATCCTCCAGTCTGTCTCCTGTCATCATTTAAAAACATTTGAATGACAGACAATTCTTTTGTATTCCCAACTTTGCTTTGTTTCAGATTCAGGAGGAATACTACAGGCTTTTCAAGAATGTGCCATGTTGTTTTGAATGTCTAAGATGAACATATTGACCGTCTGCTCGTCCACAAGAATAGTTGGCAATGTTGCTTTGCAAAATTTCAGTATTCACAGTTTAAATTTCTAAAAAAGTCTGGGGGAAGAATTGTTAGTTAGAGATATCTGATAAATATGACCATTATACCATCTTAAAATATCATTTTCTATTCAAAACATAATATGTCTCGCTTTTTAGTTTCATTTCTTTATAATTACTTTCTTACAATCAAGCCTCACCA
The DNA here is from genome assembly GCA_037389245.1 of Oryzias sinensis. Lineage (NCBI taxonomy): Eukaryota > Metazoa > Chordata > Actinopteri > Beloniformes > Adrianichthyidae > Oryzias > Oryzias sinensis. The sequence goes on along the minus strand of CM074498.1, from coordinate 21,539,747 downwards.
GTGTATTGACTTTTTTTAAGACGATTCTTTTGAGAGAACAATGAAAGTTGTTTTTTTTCCCTGCAGTTTAATTTAATACCTTAGCAGTTATCAGCCAAACGCCTGAAATCTTCTTTAAAGCCTCAGTCTTTGTTGTATCTTTTCATTTTAAATTGATCTGCAAATTATTCAAATGAATGTGGGAGACTTCGACAAATCTCTCTACTGACTTCTTTCATTTGTAAAATCAATGTCTGTGTGTAACACAGACTTCAACATCTCTTTTTACGCAACATGCAGTAAAGTGTGCAATCAAAACAAATTCAATGTGGTGTTTGGACAGACAAATAGCTCCATCTACTGGACAGGATGAGGATGATCACTGTAAAAAACAATCTGCATTTCTGACAGTCTGGTAAAAGCTTTTGTCTCTTCTTTGCAAACTAAAGTAAAGTTAAAATAAAAGTGTATATATTTTCTGTACAATGTTAGCAGTGTGTCCTGAGCTTCAGGTCCCTGTATCTACTTTGGTTAATAAATGACATGTCTTACCCCTCTGACATTTCTAGTCTCCTCTCATTTTCCAATGGCTAATGACATGACCATGTTTCAGAAATCCTTTCTCTTTTATAGTACAAATCAAACTTTTCAATTAAAATAATTGAATTAGAATCCTAAACGTTTATTTGGCCCTTGAACCAAAATATAACAGTACCACTCACCCAACCATTTTCAGAACCTGCTTTGGGATCTTCTGGAGTCAACCCAGCTTCTAATTGGTGAAGGCGTGGTACACCCTAGACAGCTCACCAGACTACTGCAGGGTCACACATTCACACACACAAACACCTTGGGGCAATTTAGAGCCGCCAATTAAGCTATGAAGCAGAGGCAGATGGATGGCTCCGTTGGTTCAGTGCAGGACTGGCGCACATAGTTCCCAGGGAGTGCAATGAGACTCTTTGCGCTACTGCCTAACTCTGTATCCACACGGGGGCCCCGAGTCTGTGCCGGTCTCTAGCCTGGAGAATATACAGGGTTGTGTCATAAAAATCTCTGCCAAACCACTTGTCCGAATGAGTTCAAACTGATTTGCTGTGGCGACCCCTGAAGGAATATGCCGAAAGGTGAACAACGAAAACAATGTTGCATGTTTTTGAAATGTGTGAGCTGGGTATCTCCAAAAAAAAACCTGTGCGTGCACGAGGTGAACATGCAAATTCCAACACAGAAAGGACCCAACTGGGCTTTGAACCAGCGCCTTCTCACTGTGAGCCAAGAGCACCAACCATTTCCCCACTGTGCAGCCTAATATAGTACTGAATCAATACAAACATAAAAATAATAATTACAATAATTTGTAATATTTTTCCTTTTTATTTACATATAAACTAGGCATCCGACAAAACTTAGAAAAAACCAAGAAGCAAAAAGACTCGTATAACATAAATAACAGTGTGTGAATGTGTGTGTGCGCATGAGGGAATCAGACTGAGACTGTAAAACGCTTTGAGCTCTAATGAAGGTGGGAAAGCATCATGTATGTACATCTCATTTACCGTTTATCATGAACATCTTCATGGTAATCAAACAGCAGTGATAGGTTTGCTCAGAAACAGTTTGATGATCCACCTCCACCAAAAACAAAAAAAAACAGGATAATCTAATGCTGAGCGGGAAGTCTTTATATGACTGGGCAGGGAATCAAACCATGTCGTCAGGACGAACACTCATCCACGGCACCAAGAGAGTTGATTCTTAGTGTGAAGTTTTGCATTACGTTATACTCTGAATGGGAACATTAGCCAAAAATCTTACAGGAACTGTAAGATGGCAGTAACCATGAAGCTGTACAGTCCCCTGTATTTACACTGCCTTTATGTCAAATTAAACAATGTCTACAGTTCTATCTCTGCCTCACAAAAAAAAACATGTTTTTGCTTTTTGGGAGTTGGCCTACATTTTCTTGAGAACAATAGCTGAGCTGAGGCCTGACCGAAACACATGCTGCTTCTGCCCTCTGCTGGTTATTGCTGAAACCAACTCTGAGGGGGAGAAATACATGCATTTGCTTTCAAGGAGTGTGTCTTTGGTTACTCACTTTTTCAATAAGAAATGCATAAAGAGAAATGAAAGTTCACCTCCCTGTGACTAAACCCAAAGAAAGAAAATAATAAACACAGAGAGAACATTCCCAAACTCTGATTGTAAAAACAACTCAGCTGTTGGAAAGTATGAACACAATGCATAAAAATTGGCCAGAATAGAAATGTTTAATGATTGCTGCTTGATGTCATGATCCTTATATTACTTAAGTTTCTGAAATTCTCGAAGGTCCAAGCAGACTTTAGAAGAATGAGGATTTCACTCTTTCAGGGCTGCATCCAGATGGGAACTTCTAAGATGCCAGAGGACAGCTTCCTTCAAAATAAAGAAATAAATGAAATAGAAAAATCCCCTTCAGACCAAAGGCTCACTATTGTGGCCTCAAAGGGCAAAACACACACAAAAAGAATGACATCTCACTTTCCAAAACATACAGGGCTGCCTGAAATAATAAATGCTCTCTAAAAAGTTTGATTTACAGTTACTTTAACCCTACCACCAAGCCTTGCCTTGATTGAAAATAACAAAGGCATTGACCTGGAAGTTAACCGGATATCATTCAAGAGGAAGAAGAAAAATAAAAAAAACAAATTTTACTTGCACTGTAACAGAAACAGATGTCCAAACTTTGTCATAGTTATGACAAATACAGTTTAGTACAAATGTGCAAAATAAGAAAATGTGTAAAGATTTTTTTTTCAATTAAGTAACACTTATTGTTATGTGCTCCTCAGAATATAAGCCATTAAAGATACATAAACTGTAATAATACTATTAGTGACTTATGTTTGATCAGTACCTCACTTTGACAAGCACTTTTGAAGATTATGTACACTTTTACCTTTAGATGCAGAATCTTGGTTTTACACATTTTTGAATTTCTTTTGTTACTATCTAAGTGAGGATCTTAGTGCTATATCCATTGCAGACAAATTTTAATCAATATGTTATAAATTTGTGCTCAGTCACATGAGGTATATTCAAAAGATGCTAAAGGTTTTTGTTTAGGTATAAATGAAATCGTCCCAGAGTTTGCATGTTTTCCCTGTGAATGTCTGGGTTTCTCCGGCAACTCCTGCTTCCTCCCACCATCCAAAAACATGCTTCATAGGTTGATTGGTTATTCTAAATTATCCCTAGGTGTGAATGTGAGTGTGCATGTATGTGTGGCCCTGCGACAGACTGGCGACTTGTCCAGGATGTCCCCTGCCTTCGCCTACGAGTGGCCTGGATAGGCTCTGGGGACCCGGTGGCCCCGAAAGAGACAAAATGGGATTAGAACATAAATGAATTAAATTATCCCAACAAAACATCTTCACCATATTTGAAGATCAGTGTTGTAAGACGTTAAGTAAATATATAAAAAATAACACAGATGTTTTTTATGTGTTTTGCCTTTGCTTGACTACAGAAAAAATTCTCTGCACCAAATTTGTTGCATGCAATTTGACTACATTTCTGATTGTCATAGGCTTTTTCTAAGCGCTCAGAATGATACGATCATCCAAACTAAAAAGTATTTCTCGTCAGGGATGGTTTGGTCGTGTATCACTGTTGTCAAAGTGAATCATTTTTGACAGGAGGCAATTTCCAAAGTGACACAACCGAAGAATGAATGGCCCCAATAGGCTGTGCACCCTGTAATCTGCTGGTAGATTTGTTTCTGTATGTACGTACCAGAGAAATGAAACTGCAGCGTCTGTTTGTGTTCATTCCCAAAGCTCGTCTTTCCTCTCATACAATCATGTTTTCCTCCATAGTTTTGATTCATACGATCAACAACAGTTCACCGCAGAATTAGATATCATCACTGCGATATAAAATGTTTATTTGGTCTGAGGTGGGGTCATCCTGATGGTTCAGCATTGCTATGGTGCCCAGTGAAACACAGTTTTGAAGGTTTAGTTCATCTCAAACAAACTATCTAAACTTTTCGGAGACAAAATTTAAAACATTGGACAGAAACGTTAAATATTTCAGTCTAAAATACCTATTAAATCAAATCTAACATAATGTTTGGATTTACATTAGATAGATTTGGTTAAACGGACACGAGTTTAGGATTCGTTTCAATTTTAAAAGAAAGACTTTAACAGGAATTTTTAGTTGAAAGATAACAACTTGGTAATCCCCTGACTAAAAAGTAAAATAACAAGTATTTGCACAGATTTTCACTATTCATTAGGTCTTCTTTAAAATGAATAAAGTCAGAGATTGTACAATTGGTTAAAATATGTTATGTGTAAATGTTTAACCATATTTTAACTATTTATATTTTAAACTATATTTATATTGTAATTTGACTTTTGAATGGCGTGTCTGAGAATCACTAAGAAAAGGAGAAAAAAAATTGACAATGAAATATATAAAAAGAAAAATAAAGGAGTCAGATAACAAGCGAAACAAACATTGAAAAATATAATTTTCAAGTAACGAAAATGAGAATAAACCATATGTTTTTGTAAGCACCTTTTAAAATTAGCATGAAATCAGAAAGAGAATCAGAAAGCCTTTATTATCATTGCTAAACAAGAAACTTGTGACAATGAAATAAAGTAATTACTATCTTATCTCATTCACTTATGAACACTTCTTGGCTTATCTGTGTTTTACTAATTAAAGGTAGTACCCATAGGTTTAGAAAAATGAATGTACCGTAAATTTCAAGTCAAAAATCTCTTTCTTCTTTGTTTTGCTAGAATATATGAAACATCAACTTGAAGCTTTTCTTCCTTAATTTTAAAAAGTTCAATGGAAGAATTTGTCCTTTTTATTTATCTTATTACTAAATTAGAACAAACTTTTGAAGACTAAACAACAAATTAATATTTTTACCTTTAAGTTTAACGCGTTTATATGCAAGAATCACATTAAAATAAACAATGAGAAGTATTCTGCGACAGTAGTGACCTTTTCCCTTGTTGATTGGGTCAGCCTGACAATGTCACATGTCAGCATACCTTTACTTCAGACAGCACATATTGACTTTGACATCTTTTCGTATTTGAAGTCCAACCAGCTCTCAAGGCTACATGACAAGTGAAAACCTATAAACGGGCAAATTTAGAAAGAGTCTGAACTCCTGTTTAAACATGAGGGGTCTCCTGCTGTGCTGCTTTGTGGCTCTGGCCAGTAAGTTTGAACCAGTTGCTTCTTGTTTTTCATCTCCCCCTGTTCAACCAAACTCCGAAATTTCTAACCAGCATAAATGGTTCATTTGTTTAGAAATGTTGATTGAAAACTTGGTTGTAAAAAAAAGCAAACCTAAGATAGTTTTTTCAGGGAGAAGACATAGTTAGAAAGTGGACGATCACATGAGAGTTTGTTGAAACTGTTGCTTCCGTCACAGCAGAAAATGATTTAACCATTGATTTTTCAAAAAGTTCTGACTTAATGTGTTATCTTTGAATTTCAATTTCAGCATGCCAAAGTCTTCGATATGGTGAGTAATTTTTGATTTGCAAAGGTAAAAAAAATGAAGCTGAAACAAGGCTTTACAGAAGAGAAGAAGAAGCTGTTTAAACAATGTTTTTCAGATCTCAGCCTGAATCCAAAGAAATCCTACGAATACAGGTATGAAGGAATGGTGAATTTTGGACTCGGAAAGCAAAACCTCGCAGAATCCGGTGTAAAAATAACCTGCAAGGTCAAGATTACTGGTGCATCAGAGCAAACCTATGTCCTTCAGGTGAGTTACAAAAAACATGCATCAACGCTTCTGTTATTTTTTTTATTTATTTCTAAAACGCCCATAGCCATGTTTACAAGGTAATTATTTTTTTTTTTTTTAATTATTTGGTATTCAGATTCAGGTTTATACAAAAATGTTGAAAATAGATAAAAGAAACCTAAAATTAATATTTTATAGACACTTCCATGCAGTTTCTGCTAAACAACATTACTGATAAACATAGAAAGGTTTTTGCATCACTTTAAATTATGCACATTTTTAGAATTACTTACATTCTTTTGACTAAACAAATGTATTGTTATTACATTGTTATTAAAACCTGTTATATTAATGTACTTTTTAAAAGGTAGAAAAATGTGTGTGTGTGTGGGTGGGGGGGTGTCTCTTTGTTTGAGGGGGCCAAGTTATTAGCTTAAATGTGCAAGAAAGAAATGATAAAAACAGTGCAGGCAATGGTCCGATGCTGCCCCTGCATATACTTTGACATTCCATGTATTTGACATTTAAGTGTTAACACGTGTCTGGTACTATCCCTGCAAACGCCTCCTACTTTTCTCTGTCTCTGATGTAAAGGTGTCTGATTTGGCTTTTGCTGAATACAATGGCTTCCCGGGTAAAAATGGCTACGACGCCTCACCAGAACTCACCAGCCGCATTGCTGCTCAGCTCGTGAAGCCCTTCATGTTTGAATATGCAAACGGACATGTTGGCGACATCAGCGCCTCTCATGAGGTCTCCACCACTATTGTTAATATCGTGAGAGGGATCCTTGATTTCTTCCAAGTAACTGTAAAGACCACACAAAGGGTTTATGACCTTGAGGAGGTTAGTCCTTTCTGGAATAGTTTCATATTGGAGTATCAAATATATTAATGACCTTTTGCTTTGTTTGTAGGTTGGAATCCATGGCAAGTGTCAGAGCTATTACACCATTGAAGAGAACATGGAAGCAAAGAACGTCACCATCAGTCAGGTTGTGGATGTTACAAACTGCAGGGAGAAGGCAGAAAAGTACAAAGGGATGGCGACTGCTGTGGTGGACAAACTTTCCAAACAGGTTGTGCTTTTGTCACATGCAACAAATTTTGAAAATCAACGTTATGCAGAGTTGTTTTGACCCTCCTCCTGTTTTTTTTGCTACCAAGAGAGGGGAGTCGGTCTATTCAACTGTGAGAAATGTTTATACCATCAAACCGACGACTGAGGGAGGTCTCCTCACCAAAGCAGAGGGTCGGGAACGACAGCACTTCACACCATTTAATGTCAAGGGGGGGGCTTTTAAGATGCAAGCGACGTAAGAGCACAGCAGCACACGTGCCTTCCCTGGTCTGCAGCAGTGATCAAAAGCATCAAACATGTCTTCTCCTCCAGGAAAGAGTTGGTTCTGCTTGGTGTGTCCGACACTGCATCAACCCCCACGTTTGGACCAATGGAAAGCAAAGGCGACATCATTTTCAAGTTTGCTAACATAAACTACAATTTCCCAATTCTCATGCAGAACCTCGAGGACCCCATTCCAAAGGTAGCAAAAGAGACTGAGGGATTTGATGAAACTTTGTATTGTCTTTTTGTGTTTGATTTGTCTTGTGCAACCTCTCATTCCAGATTACTAAACTCATCAAGAGACTGGCTGCAGCAAACAGTTACCAGGTCGACAGCGCAACAACCGAAGATTGCATGAAGTTGTATCAGCTTATGAAAGTTGTGCCATTGGAGGGATTGACTGGTCTGTGGAAAGAATTTGAGGGAAATCCAGAGCAGAGGTGAGTCTAAGGGAGAGAGAAAATATTTAAAAAGAAACACAGCAAGATAAAATAAATATTTTTAGCTAGTTACAGAAATTAAGGACATGTTTAAGCAGATTTTGTAAATGTATTCACTTCTTTCCATTTAGATCTTATTTTCCAACAATTTCAAAGAATAATTAGATATCATTTTTAATGAATGCTCTAAAATGTGTGCATTTCTAATAATAAATGGATCATAGGTTTCACTTCCCTGCTCCCCTAACTCTGAAGGTGTTTGATATTTTGCTGACCATGCTGCACCAGCAGCAGCTTTGATCTGTTCCAGAATATTTAATCTCCCATGACCTAGATATTGAAGATATCTGCATCTTAATATTTTGTGAAGTATTGAAAGGGCTGAATAAAGTGCCAGAATACATGCAAGATATTCACATATGTTGTTTTGTTTTAGTCTGTGGCAAGTTCTTTCATTCTAGCTTTTTGGGTGAAATAGTTCCCCAAAGTTCAGACACAATCAAATTGCCAGAAAGCCAATCTTACCTCAGATACCTGGAGCTCTAATTTCTCTCTGAAACCTTTTTTTATATTATTTCACTTCAAAAGGCTGTTTTTACTCAAGAATTTAACATTCATTCTTTTTCGATCTACTTTTTATATAAAATTCTAGTTATGCATTCAGTTTGAACAGTTCCCAAAGGAAACAAGAATACATCTTGGAAAGATACTATTTCATTTTATGCTATGCTGCGTCATTCATGATCAATCAACAAAAAAATGCATTTGTCATTTGAATAAGAAAAAAAAGTATTTTATCCCGTGTGATTGTTATCTCATTTCTTTATACTTTATGGCTTTTAAAGGTTATTGTTAATATTTAACACTGTTACAACTGGCAAACCATCCACACTGCAGAAAGTCTTAAAAAGTAAAAAACTTTTTTTTTTAATGTCTTGTATTCTGTCTTGCTGTCTTGCTTCTGTCTTATCGAGATTTTCTTTTTAATAGCAAAATCATTTTAGCTTGAGAAAACATTTCTTACTAATTAAATCTTTTTCTTAAAATAGGATTTCTTGGTTAGACCAAATTTCTTACCCTATTGGCAGAGAGAAAATCTGCCTATGGGGTAAGAATTTTTATTTTTTATTTTTAAAACGTTCTGTTTATCCCATGTGATTGTTATCTTATTTCTTGTTATCTGTTTTTGCTTTACCTAACAGTAGCAGAGATAGGCTTCAGCATTCTGCAGCAGGTTTGGAAAAGGGTTAGGGTTAGTATGGATGATTTCCAAACTTTCCCTTTTTCTTTGTCAGGCGCTGGTTTTTGGATGTGACTGTAGAAATTGGTGATGCCAGAACTTTCAACTTCCTGAAAAGTAGGTTCCAGGCAAGAGATTTGACTCCAACTGAGGCTTGGCAAACATATCTGATGGCTGTTGAACATCTTGAGGCAACTCTGGAGCTGGTTGAAATCACAAAAGTGAGTTAGTCGGGATGATATGGAAATACTTGTATTTTAGAAAGCAACTCCTTTTGAGGATTTTGACATCTCTGACCTTTTCAACTCTTATTTCTGCAGGAGTTTCTGAGAATACCATACAGCAAATCTGACCTAAACTTGTGGCACACTGTGGTGCTTTCCTATGGCTCTGTGGTGTACAAGCACTGTGCATATCACACACCTTGTCCAGTTTCTACAGTTCAGGTATAGCAAGACAGTTGTTTCACAAATAACACCTAAACAGAAACATTTTTCAGTGCTTATACTAAAGAGTTGTTGTTTTTTTTTACTGGAATCCGATGTAATAACTCTTTTCCATTCACATCAGCCTCTGCTGGACATGGCCACAGAGGCTCTGAGGGGCAACAACAAGGAAGACATGATCCTGGCTCTGAAGGCTCTGGGGAACGCAGGTCATCCTGGCAGCATTAAAACCATCATGCGTTTCCTCCCTGGAGTGGCCGCCACCCCGAAGGATCTGCCCCCTGCAGTTCAAAGTGCAGCCGTGCAGGCTATGAGACTTATAGCTGCCAGGGACCCTCACAGTGTAAGCGTGTGAAATAACATGCAGGCGTTTGTTTTTGATGAAATTAGACTCATAGTTAAACACAAAGCTTCATGTTTTTCAAAGGATTAGAATAAAAAGGGCATTTACTGCAGAAACCCATACAATCCTGTGAAATGGCTTCCTAGCTTCTTTTTTTAAGCATAAAATGTTTCAAGTTTGTCATGTTTTGAGAAATGATGTAAATATGTTTCTCTCTTCTCAATTTCTTGTGTTTAGAATGATCTAAATGTTTGAGATACATATGCGTAATCTCAGATTTCTGCTTCACTGTCCTCGTTATTGCTTCTGTCTTCAGGTACAAGACATCACCATGAGTCTTATCCTGCAAAAGGACCTTCCTGGTGAGATTCGCATGCTGGCTTTGGTTATCCTCTTTGATGCCAAGCCATCGATGGCGGCAGTGTCAACAGTAACCGAACATCTCCTGGAAGAGAAAGACCTTCATGTTGCCAGCTTTGCATACTCATACCTGGAAGGTTTTGCCAGATCCACTACTCCAGACAACCACTTCCTGTGAGTTTCAGAAAATGTAAAGAGACATGGGTGTGAACATTGCGTCAAAACTTGTTTTTCTATGTTATGTGGCAAGAATCCATAATCATTTGTTGTTTGTGACAGACTGAGAGCATGTACCAGTATATCGTCCAGTGACACTTGTTATATCAATGTTATTCCAGATAGAGGTGATATAGGAAAGTACCTAATTGATGTCTTTTCTCACAGCTCCACTGCCGCGAATGTAGCCGTGAAAATTCTGGCTCCTAAATTTGGCCGTCTCAGCTACTATTACAGCAAAGCAAAGCACATGGACTGGTTTGATGGTAAGTTTCAATCCAGCTTTGAGAAAGCATTCCTTTAAAAAAAAATGTAAAAAAAACATAAAAATCTGTTCTTTTTCCGCAAAACAGATGACTTCCTTATTGGTACAGCCACTGAAATGTACATGATAAGAAATGCAGCATACATGTTACCCGCTGAGGTCATGATGAGTGGGAAGCTACATGTAATTGGTAGAATTGTGAAGCTCCTGGAGGTATGTATGGTCTTTTATGACCAAGATTTGAACTGGACTGTTCTGAGAACGACAGAGAAGTAATTCTTTTTTCTTGCCGTCCTAAAGCTGGGTATGCGTCTAGAGGGAGTTAAAGAGCTGTTTGGTGCTGGCATCCCAGGATTTAAAGGGGATTATAGTTTCAGCGACTTTGAGGCTATCCTCAGAGTGGTGAGTCAAACATTTTGAAACCAGAAATGTTACCATTGACTGTTTTTTGAGTAATCAGATTACATAGATCTGTAAAGTGAAATCACAGCAGCCCTCAAAAGCTTTTGTGTGATTTTTCAGCTTGACAGCTGGGAGGACTTGCCAAACAACGAGCCCCTCTTTACAGCCTATTCTCGTGCTTCTGGACAAGAGTGGTACTATGCTGACGTCAGTAAAGATTTATTAAGGAGTATTATCATGGTGAGGGAAAAAAACAAAACTTTACCATTTCTCAAATGAAGCGGCATTGGCAAAAAAAAATTACCTATCATGCTGTTTTTTACTTGCAGGCTCTGAATCCGTCTGCATGGAAAGGAAGTCCCCTGTGGGCTGCCATCGAGACTTTAAAAAGCGGAGCATCATGGCACTACTCGAGAGCTTTCTTGATCATAGAAGCTAGTTACTTTCTGCCATCCACTCTTGGTCTTCCCGTGGAGATTAGCAAATACTATAATTCTATCACTGTGATGACTGCTAACGGTGAGGAGTTTAAATATAGTCCCCTTCCCAACAAAGAAATATGTTGACTATTGGTACTGATTGTTTCTTTGGGTCCTTCATTGCTGTAGCTAAAGCTGTTGCGAAGCCACCACCAACGCAACATCTGCGCCAACTTTTGAATTCTGAAATTGAACTGGAGACAGACGGTTTTGCTGGGTAATTCATTTTTTACCATTGTATTTTGAAGCTACCAAATATGATCCTGTAGTATTAATTTGTCTTAATATTCTCTTTAACTTCATTTGCCCATTCACTTCTGATCTTATCTGCTCAAAAGTGGGAGCAGGCCTTGGTTCCATTGATACTTCTGCTATTGTTTTAAAATGATCCTATTTAGTTTTCAACGAAAATGTTTTTTTGGAGTTTTAATAATTCTAGATTGTAATTTTTTTGATAATGAAATAATTGTGAGGAGTTCGAATGCACAGTCAAAGAGTCAGCAGGGTAATATACCTTGCTCAAACTGCACTTAAACATCAACAAAAAATAAATAAATACATTAAAAAAACAGTAATTATTAAAGAATCTATTTAAGAGACTCAGTGCTTAAAAAAATATGCTGGAAAATCCAACAAAAATGATTCCTTATTGTGTTGTGTTTCTTATTTTTTAGTGTCACAAAGGACTTTTGGGTTTTCTACGGGGTCAACACAGAGCTGTTCCAGAGTGGATCTGAATTCCACAACAAAGTTCCCATCGGTCTACCATGGAAGTTCACAACCAAAGTCAACATTCCAGAAAAGAAATTTGAATTGGAGTTCCCTCCTTGTACAAAAGAGATTCCACTTATTTCAATGAGGTATTTGAGACATTCAAAAATATTTAAACGATGGCATTGAATGGATTTTTGGACTGAAGTGAAAATGCACTTTCTGTATGGCATAGCCCATCCTTAATGTATCCCACTGTTTAACCACTGTGTGACTCATTTCTGCACGATTGACTCCAGATTGCTTAGTAATGACCCTCCAAGCCTTTGCAGATTGTTGAGCAACAAATTGCTCCTTTACTCTCACTGCTGACAACTTTCTCCTTAACTGCCATGTTTACATACAGTCATTTTAACTGGCTTTGTCCTTTTGGATGAACAGAGCTGATGTGTATGCCATCTCAAGAAACATTGCGGAACCAGATATGCATAAGAGGACACCGATCATGCCAACTCCTACTGAATCAAATGCTGAGTCTCAAAAGGTACAGGAAGAACCAATCACACAGGGATTTTTCCATTACTAGCGACAACAACAAAAAAAGTTTATTTTTAATTTTAAAATTAACGTTTTACGTTTCTGTTCTCAGCCATTTTGGAACCCTAACTATTGGCATCCATCCTACAACATGTGTGCTGAGAGCGACATCTATGGTGTTGGCATGTGCATGGAATACGATCTGAGGAGGCAGTATTATCATGAGGAGTTCCCATTGTACTATTTCTTAGGATACAGCCACATGGAACTCAAAATTGTGCCAGGTTTGCAGTAACAAACACATACATGACAGAGAATTCATTTTAAGAAAACACAAAGGAAGTGTTTGAATATAAATCCTATGTCATTCCAAGGATATTGAGCTGAATTCCATCTTACAACGGTTTGTTCTATTTTCTCCAAGTCGGTCACAGAAGAGAAATTAATTAATAGATTTCTCTTTGGAGAACCTTTAATAAAAGTTTAACATGTCATACAGGGAGAAATATATCTGAGTTGAGAAAATCTACAAACCAATTTGAATTTGTTATTGTTAACTTTTACTTACCACTGCTCTTTCACTTTTATCAGTTAACACGACCAAAACTGTTGAAAAAATCTACTTTGAGGTAAATGCTGGCACCTTCAAACACCCAATAAATGCACAACTGCTCCAGAGTTTGGCACAGCTTTCTAAGGTATTTCAGACTCATTTATTGTTAATATTGTCCAATGTGCAAGTCAATCAAGTTACCTCTACCTAATTTCTGCTATTAATAAGCACCACAGCAAGTGATTCAGATTCTTCATCCGTTGAAAGAGAATCTTACTCCCATCAGCTTGAAGTACAGTCTTACGAAGATGATGCAGCACATTAAAAATCCAAGCTTTTCTTTTAATCAACCAAAACTGTCTACAGTTGTACTGCTGCACATCTAATCATGTGACATGGTAGCCTCAAAAATGATGAAAACATCAGCATTCTTCTCATAACTTGATGCAATGGCTTGTTTTCTGTCTCATTCCTCAGGGACGGAGCTCAACACCTGAAGCTCTGTTTAATTTCAAAGCCTTGGCAATGGCTGGGAACCAGAAGCATGAGGGTTATGATGCTGCAGTGTACTATACACCCGAGGCAAATGCACACAGTACCCAGCTAATTGTGTCCCAAGTTGGAGCAAACACCAACTGGAAGATGTGCGTTGACACTACTGTGGATGCTCGTCCTGAGGCAAAGGTACATGTGAAATATGCAGGAATGACAGTTACTTTAAAAAAAATATCTGGACCTTCTGAAACCAATATGATCAGAATGTGTAAAGTTTTTCAGTAAAGACTTAATTAGATTTTGAGTGTGGAAACCAAATGTCTTACTCACGATCCACATTTCTGTTCATCCCATTTGTGTTTGACTGTCTTAAACTCAGCCACTTCTTTATGGATTGAAGTTGAGTCAGTAAGAAAAGATGGCACTGCATGGAATCAAAAAGTGTCCAAATGTCCTAACTACCCAAAAGTCTTCCAAAATCAAACCTCCTCATCTGAGATAAATAATTTGTCACAGTTTGAACTTTGTCCTAAATAGTTTTCGAAGCCATTGTCTTTACACCTTTCCACTGGATCACTGACTGTAAACTTGATTATAAAAGGTTTGCATGGCGCTACAGCTCAGATAGGACAGTTCCTAACTTTACATCAATGCCACGGACAGTTTGGAATTCCTTTAACCCTTGTGCTATCCTAGGCACTTTACCATTGGGAGTTGGGTCATCTAGACCCATTAGACAGTGCTCTGAACCTTTTTTCTTCAATGATTTGTGATCTTCACTGGTGTCCATGGATTACATGAAATCTTTCTACCTTTATCCACCTTTGTCATGGTAGGGAGAACACGTCAATGTAAGGGTGGGGTCATCTAAGATAGCACAAGGGGTAGAAAAAAATGTATCAGAGAATCTTATTTCTTGTTTTTCACATCTCTTCCTGTCTTTATGTGGACTTCCTCTTCCCAAAAGAAGTAGAGTTGGGTCTTTTCCACACTTTCAGTTTCTAGTAATACCTAAAATAGTTAAATATGAAGAATCTTGTTTTCATGCAAACCAAATATCTGATGATAATCTGATTTCTTGACTTATCAGATATTTCAAAGGTGACCATGACAACGAGCTAAAATACTGTCCTTTATCATATACTGGCAGTTGCACAACAGTAAGATATTAAATTAACATGCAGATTTCTCCCTAAAGCAGATTTTTTTAACCAGCATATATCTATGTTTACCCAATTAATAGTAGGTTTTTTACACATTCGTCAATAAAATGAAGGAAGTTGAAGTTGTGCAAGACATAAGACCCAGTGTTTTGCATTCAAGGCAACCACTATTTTCTGCAAAGTATAAACAGAGGACCAGAGCACTGACAAATTAGTCCCCAAATTAGCATTGCTAATATTACAACTGTTTGACAAAATGAGACCCTTGGAAGTTTAGAAAGTAACAGGACGCTTGTAAGACATGTCATTACCAATGTACATCTGATCACTATCACAAAATATACTAAAGCTAAGGCCTACCCTTTGTTTTTAAGTTTTTTATTTGATCATGGAAAAACCATATGTTGCAGTTCTTCCAAAGACCACTGCGGCAAAATAAGGATGTTTCTTATGGACTTCTATGTCAAAAGGTCTGATTCGACACCAAAAACAGAAATATTTTGCTGTATCTAATGTGTGGAATAAGAGATTATCCATCTAGTTTATGAATGCCAAAGACTAAAACACAGAACAGGATTTTTTGGTCATTGTGTTGTCAAATTAAATTTGCATCTTTTAGATCATTCCCAGTGATCTGATTTTTGTAGGCTTTTTAATGGGCTTTTTTGTTGCACAGTCATATAATTACTAGTTTTAACATGTAATATTTAAGGCAAAGCCAAAGATTGCGTGGTTTGGCTGTAAAGTTTGTTTTGTTTTGTTTGTCACAGACACACCTTCGATGGGGAGCTGAGTGCCAGTCCTATGAAATGTCCATGACAGCTGGTGCTTTACCTCTGAACAGTTCCAAACCAACATTAATGTCTAAAGTACAATTCGTCCGCATCCCAGAGTACATGGAAGAGATGGGCAAAAGGTACATCTCTGTGGAAATCTGTAACATATCCTGACTTCCAAAGGAACTGATTTACTTAAGGTAGTGCTGCCATATTTTTCAGAGTGGAACGCTACATTCCTGGCATGGGTTTACTTCTCGGATTCTACCAGGAAAATGAAAGAAATGCCAACCGGGAGGTGTCTGCATCCATTACTGCTGTCTCAGAAGACAGCATTGATGTGAATATTCATTTCCCAGAGGTATCAGAGGAGACCTGTTTTGCTGTTAAACATGCAATTAGTTGTGCAACAAATGGTTTACGTGTTTTTGTTTCTCTTCTCTCAAAAGTACACTGTGTACCGCAAGGCTGTGCCACTTTCAGTTGGTTTTCAGAATTTCCAGCACAACATGACAACACCACAATAGACAGCTTTGGATGAGCATGACGTTGTGTAAGTAATCCTAAAATGTTTAATTAAGCATGGGCCTTTGTTAATTCCGCCAAATTGTCGCTCAGGATGGCTTTGAACTGTTTTGAAAGGATTCTGGAAAAAATCAGATGATAGGGCACAAGCCTAAGAATGTATGAACATTTAGATGCCTTTATTAAATATGTTTTGTTTTTGTTTTTCAGAAAGTCAACAAAGCCCAGATGGAAGCAAGATGTCTGATTCATTATCACAGACTTCAACTCACATCTCTCCACTGAGCTAAACATCAGGAACTTAAAAAAACTTTACAACCAGAAATGAAAAAGTAATCTTTGCTGTTGCCTGTATTACAATGATCTGTATATGGTTAGAATGTAGTGGTTTGAAATGATGTTCATACACTAACATGAACCTTTAACCATGAACATGTAAAGTGTTTATAACTGTTTGTCGATTCGTAGTTTTCTTTTACTGCGTTTACCACAACTCTTGATTAAAGAAATGCAGAGAAATCTGTCTCTCTGTTTCCTTATTTACTGCAGCACTTGACATCATATTAGCTGGACAAAACATGCAGATTATTTACAATATCTTGATCAAATTGAGGAGAAATTAGAATTGTGTTTTTCAAATCCCCTTTTTTGCAGCAAAAGAACAAATCTGAGCTCATTAATGAATATCTCACAGCAATATTAGGTAAGGCAAAGAACAGCTGGGGGGATGATGATGTTCATTTATGAAAGCAAAATGTCAGACAAATCAGATTGGATTCCTCTAACAATATTTTATGACAGATATATTACATCCTCTGAGTTGCTTTCTTTTGTCTAAATTTAATTTTCTGACTTTTTTATGTGAGTTTGAGGGTGAAAAGAGTACTGTATTATGATTTTTCTATAATAGTTTACAGAACCAAGACGTTTTTGCTATTAAAATAGTAAAGACAAGTTTAAAGTTAGAAATGCAAATCAATACTAACATAATTAACAGAGAAGAGTTTTCAAAAAATAGTTTTTTTAACACTTAGCTCAATAAAAATTGTCTTCATCCTGGAGGCAATAATAAATTTAAGACTCAAAACTCAAACATCTGCCCCATCTTTTAATAATCAACAGATTTTTAATGATTCTTTTGTCACGCCCTATATTTCGGACTCACAAACTGAAGTGAAAATGCAAATTTAGGCGATTTGGAAGAGACATGTTTGCAGGTCTGCATGACCTGATCTGTATATTTGTTCAACTGTCTCAACAGGATTGTTTGTAGATATGAGTACACACTGCCATTACAAATGTTCTTAAAGTTCACCCCCTCTGTTTCACACAGTGTCATTTGGCAAAAACGAAAAAATACCTTCACAGGTACCACCCATACTTTTGCACTACTTCTTTGATATCTAAAAGTGGCAGCGTTTCCCTGAATGGCTGAGGTTAACTGAGACATGAAAAAAGTAATAATGGCATCATAACCAAGGAACAGTTGTTCTAACAATGTCAAACTCCTGCGTGAACTGATTTGGGCAGATGGTGTTGAATTGTTAGTAAAAACACGACGCCATCAAAAAGAGCAGGGTTGAGACTAATTATGACTGCAAGATTATGCTTCATCTTCATCTTCATCTTCATCTTCAGCCTAAACTCTGTCTTGCCAAAGCTAACACCCCCCTTATCAGAGAGGCTGTGCCGGAGGATCAAGGTAAACTTGACCTCATGTCGGCATGACTTCAGCAGGTGACATCAGCCGTGCAGAAAACGTTCCACTCTGACTGCTCTGCTCATTTGCAGGAGAAGGGATTGGCCGTCTACTCCGTTTTACAGCCGCTCACTCTATAATTGCGCCGTGCCTCATTAGGCACAAAAGCCATCTGAGAATGGCTGATAGTAAAACCATGGCAACAGGCATTTTTGTCCAATTGTGTGAGCTGACACAATAAGATTGGTGCAGAAACAAAAGCAAAATAGAACATTTTATGATAAAAATCACAGTAACACCTGATCACAAAAGCTTTTAGCAGAGAGGATACATTATTTAAAAAAAGGATCATTTTTCTTAATCTCCTTTTGTTTTGAGTCTCTCCAAAGCTGAGAGCACAGACATGAGTTCTGCATCTTTGTTTAAGCCCGTGAGCAGGAGAGGGCAGTGTTTACCAGATCTCCCCACCAGCGGCACTGATGAAAGACTGGAACCATTCAGCATTTGCTCTCCTCACAGAAGGGCCGTGTAGTGGATGCTGACATTTTGAGGATAGATAAATATGTGACTTGGCACATTCAACGCGCTCTCACATCTCTCCGGTTTGCAAACAGAGGACGTATTTTTTCGAATGCACACAAAAACTGCGACTTCTAGTATTCCAATGTGCAGCTGAAAACCCCCCACTACTCCTGCTTTTATATAGTTGAAGCACGACTTTTATTTTGGCGATAAACAGATGGTGCTCATGGGATTTGCACCTAACTTGGGGCTTTGTCATTTCTTGTTCAACCATACAAAACTCTTTCTTAACGCAGGAAGCTGTTTCCATCACAGCAAAGGAAAACATGACTAAATGATTGATCAGGTAATTTGCAAGAGCAATAAAGCGGATTGCTATTCCAGGACACAAAACAATTGAGCAAATTGTCTCGCTATTCAGCTTCAAATGTACAAAACCCAACTGTGCAAGGGGAGAAAATTAAAAGTAGATGGGCCGCTTTCATCACTGACTTTTTAAGTCGCAGACCTTCTAAGGGACACTTTAAAACCACAAGGCATCCCTTCTCTATCACACACTTATTGCAACGTTCCTTAATAGAGAGGCACTGGAAACCTACTTTTAAGAATTTAATGGAAATTCACGTTGAGATGAAAACCTGAACACAGCTCAGCCCCCTCACAGAAAACACTTATTTTTGGAACATGTTCAAATTGCTCCATCAGCAGTATAACTTACTGGGCTGTATAACACAGTGTTATTGCTTTTAATTGAGGTTGCATCATCTTTTGAGCTTCATGGCTGAACAGAGAGGAGAAGTAGGGTTAATGTGAGGTCTAATACAAATGATAGCAGCAGCAGCAGCAGGAGCTTTATCTCAACCAAGGATGTCGAGTTTTTTTTTTTTCCTTTACCAAGCAAGCACAGACTGATAATACGAAAGTATTCTGTAGTCTACAGAAACCTCATTTTTTATATCATGTGAATTCCTGATGATAGACTTAAATTCCTGCATCAGCCTGCAGTCTCTACATGCCCATGCAACAGAAATTCTCTTAATTGCTTTGGTTTATCTTTTAACTCATCACGCTGTCTGCAACCATCTACTTCAGTTAGAAAAATAGTGCGCATCAGTAAACTTTTTTCTCTTTGCAAATTCACTTACCCTACTAAACAAAGAGCAAACTTTTATTTGACTTAAAGTTGCATTAGTTGTCATGCATCTCAGTGCATGGCATTTGTTCTTCACGTTTGACCTATCCCCTGGGGGTGTGATGAGATGCAGAAACAACTCCCCCCAGAACCATTTGGTGGTTTAACCCTCCAATCTTGTCAAGCAGGGAGGTGGTGTGTCTCATTGTTAGTCTGTGATGTGACTCGGCCGTGAATTTAAACTCGCAACGTTCCAGTCTCAAGAGGGACACTCACACTGAGATAGTGTGACAAAGAGATCGGTTGACCCAAAACCGACTGGCAGACTTTTTGTTTTAAGAGATTTTGTTCGACTTTAGCCACCAGATTTCATACAAACAGTAATACAAAAAGTTCATAAACACATATGGACATGTGTGTAGCTTGGGTGTTCCTACAAATTTCAATTTTTTATTATTCTTTTATTTTTCAAGGACAGTGCACATTAAAAGCATCACTGAGTCTGAAGTAACCCAGCAACTGTTTCTCATCTGTTGTCCCCGGACAGATGTTGAAAGTGTCTGCCTAAGAAGCTGAAACTAACAATTTCATATATCAATAAAAAGGATATAGCTTTGAACATCCTGCTGACCTTTAATATAAAATCTCACAACTTAATCCATAAAACGTGGCTGGTTTGGTGCAAAAGCAAACAACAAGCCAACAATTTCAAATGTCTCTGACTGTGAGGTTTGTGCCCTTTGGTTTGGTTTGTGTGATCTCAGTCTTCTTGATTCGTGTCGTATTTCGAAAGTTTAGTTTTCCCTCAGTCATCTGGTTTTATTTGCCCACAGCTGTGTTCAGATAAGACAACCATCCTCTGTGTATTTAACCCTTGTGCTATCCTAGGGACTTTAACATTGGGAGTTGGGTCATCTAGACCCACTAGACAGTGCGCTGAACCTTTTTTCTTCAATGATTTGTGATCTTCACTGGTGTCCATGGATTACATGAAATCTTTCCACCTTTATCCACCTTTGTCATGGTAGAGAGAACACGTCAATGTAAGGGTGGGGTCATCTAAGATAGTACAAGGGTTAAGTGTTTGGTTTTCAATTTTGTGTTCTCAGATCACCTGCATTATCACTCTTTTTGGTTTTCCCTTTTGCTCAGGTTTTTATTCTTTTTTTTCTCTCCATATTTTGAGTTTTGTCATTAAAGTATTCGCACCACAAACCCAACCTTCTGCAGTTTTGGTTCTACCACAGGTTCTTGGACAATTAACCCAGATGATTGAAGCTTCTTCAGTTTTAGATCCAGGGTAAACACCCTAAGCATGGACAGGGCTCCGCGTTGGCTTGAGGGTCAAGGGTCGTTGGTGTCAGAAAGCATCTCCGCTTGCGGTGGAGCTACTCCAGTTTTTATAACGGTTGGGGTGCAGAGCCGGGCTCCCTCCTGCTCACCTCCATTTTCTGTGGTGGGGGGCGCATAGGTTCAACTCTCTCTTGGTTGCCAATGACAGCTGGAACAGTGCGTCAGTGACAAAGCATGAGATGCTGTGCGTCCTCCCACGGCGTCCTTCTGTGTGGTCCAGGCCTCTGCTTCAATAAAGCCAGACAAAACATGTCTAGAATGTAGCTCTGTCTTCAACAGTACTAAGCACCTCTCACTGAAATCTGGGACTAACAGGCCAATAGTAATAAATCAAGGAAGCCTTACTCGGAAAACATGTTTTTTAGATTGTGTTTCTTTTCAAAGACAAAACAAAAAGCTCGGATTAAAAGCAGGCCCTTTTTTGCACTTCATTCAGGACAATCTTTTAACTCAGCTAATGCATTTACAGATGTTCTAACACAAGGATATGCCTGGATCTCTAAAAGATTTTATTTATCTAGACAAATGTAAAATATTGACTGTCACCCAGGATGGAGCTCTCTCAAAAGGGGTCAGCTAGTTCTGCAGAGAAAAATGTCCCAGCTTGTCCATCTGTGACCTCTGCCTACAGCAGCACACAGAGAAACTGGTCTGAGCAGAGAGAGAGGCTTGAGGCTTCAGCACAGCAGTATGGGATACAACATTACAGAATGAAGTTCTCTGCTAGACTTAGTAGAACTGTTAAACACTCATTAAGAGAGAAAAAAACTCAGATTTGAGATGTCTTTACCTCCTAAACAACTAACACGAGCTGTTTCTCTGGTGGATTCGCTTCTGATCCATCCTGGTCGCTCCTAAAAGAGAACCTCATCATCATCTTCATCACTCCTACCTCCAGCTCTGCCTCCTTTCTCTTTCTCAGAATATCTAACCCAACAACATGGCTGCTTTCACCACAGTCTTCTACACGTTTCCTGGGATTCTCGCTGACAGTCTTTTGCCACATTTTACTGACCAAAGGACATGCAAACCTTTAACTGACCAGAAGGGGGCAGTAATGGTCTAAGCAGTGTTGCAAAAATCTTTTGATGGAGGCTCCCCATTCTATTTTTACTTGAGAGTGATGTGTGTTCATGTGCAGATCGGTAGCATTCTTCTGTTTGAAACATTTTAACCCAGAAATACCCAGACATGAGCAGTAAATCACATCATTCAGTATGATCTGACCCAAATAGCAGAGACTAATTTGGATTAGTACTTTACAAACTTTTCTCTTTACAAGTAATAAAGTTAACTTTTGCCCGACAATAGATAACTTATTGCACTTGGTTGTAACGGTCTAAAAAGGAGAAAAACTACTTGTTTGAAATTAAAAATATTGCAGTGAGCATTTGCCTAAAACAGGATCCTGCGAATGATGCTTGATAACTGAGCAGCAGAAGTAGGAGAAGAGATGCAGAAGAATTCTTGCAATTGAAGTAACTTTTAAGCTGTTCAGCAACTAAGAATACGCGATCGCCCATGTGCAGTCCTCCATAGGCTCTGTATCTATGGCAAAAGAAGGCCACTGATCCTTGTCTGCGGAGAGCAGTTGCCATGGCAACCTCACAGTTTATCAAGGTTCCAGGCTGAAGAGTCTACTGATGTTTATCACTCGCACTTCCTCCGAGTCTCTCTCTCTCTCTCTCTCTCACACACACACACACACACACACACACACACACACACACACACACACACACACACACACACACACACACACACATACCCAATATCACGACCACAATGAGTAACACATTTCAGATGCAATTTCAGAAAGCTTATTGCAAAATGAAATGAATGCCCCCCACCTCTCTAAACAACACACATGAGTTGTTGGAAAAACATGACCATATGCTCAAAGTGTTGTCAGAATTTCGGTCCGGCAGTTTATATGCTTGATGCTAAACATTTACATACAGTGAGCAGGTGGCGAAGCGTTGGGGTGATTACAGATTAGCCATAAGTAGAAACTTGGCTGTTTGATCCTCAATGAACCAGAATTTACTCAAACTGGGGACACTGCTGTGTTTAATTCCACAAGAACACCACTCGGTTAACAGTTTCCCACAATGCCGAGCCAAAAAGCTTTTATGTGAGGTTGCAGGCAGCGAGAACGAAAACTTTATCTGTGAGTCCAACCCGGGATGTATTAATGGGACTGGTGGTTCTACCCAGATATATGTACTTTCAATGCAAGCAAACTCATTGACTTAAATGATGCAATATTGACGTACATAGGGAATTTTTTTTTCTGTGAAAAACTGGATGACAAGATATCATCTTCTTATCTTATCCGCACATCTTCTCTGACAGGGTTTCAAAATAGGATCTCAAATGTTAGTGAAGACAGACAGACATTGTTAACCTGGCTCTGACACATGCTTTCATATCAGACTCTCCACAAGACTTGTATGTAATTCTACTTCAAACACAAAGTATTCTGAGTTGTGATTCTCCTAAAACGTCTAGAAGCTATTTTTAATGTAAACTATGCTTTAACTAGCGTGACTGTAGTTTGTCATTCCTGCCTGTCCTCAGAAAAAGAAAATAATCAGCTTAAGCATGACAAGCATAACGGGTACACTCAGCGTGACACCTGAGTTCATCTTGCAGGAATTGAGCAGCTCAGTTTACAGTTAATGGAGGGAGATTGAAGCTCAGAGAACACTTTTTAGCGTGCATTTTGAAACCTGAGAATTATCACCCTTAATTCTGAAATGTTTTCAAAATAAATGACAAATTCCTGTCCTGTATTTCCTTCCTTTGCATTGCAAAGGAAATGAGTTAATGAGACATGCTGGAGTATCGCCTCCCCTCATCCAAGCAATGCTACGTTCGTTCTGACAAACCAGCTAGAAATGATGACATTTCTAGCCTAAACACATGAAAATGTTGTATTTATGGCTTTTTTGTTGCTGTCTTTTCTGTTAATATCTTTGTGAAAGGTAAAACAGGTGTCAGCTTTTCTGCTTAGTAACATTAAGCAGCTGCAGGTTGCATATCACATTTTATAGCTTTGCTAAATGCTTCAAACGTAAATTGACGAGACAAGCATGATACAGTATTCTCTCTCATTTTCAAACTGTCACTAAGAGGACACAGTGTTTCGACGAAGCTGCAAACATGCTCCACACGTCAGTTTCATTTGGCACACCGTTAATGAAAAACAGCACAATAAATGATTGTGTCACCATGTAAAAATAAACGAGAGAATTTCAATTTTGAAGCACCAAATGCTTCTAGACACCTTGAAAGATGGGTCTAATCTCCAGTGGGGCCTGGCATCTCAGAGCAGGTCTGCTGTCTGGCCTTCTCCCAGCGATGCGGCTTGATTAAAGCAGGTGCAAAGTAACACTAAAGACAACAAACTGACAAGTTAACTGTGAATGCACTGCTGTAGACAAAAATAGGTCTCGCATGTAGAAAAAACACACAGCGGGACAACTATTAAAAAAGAAGATAAAACAGACACAAAAAAACCATCACCTCACTTAAAGTCCCACTCTGATTATCGTTTGATCTACTATTAAAGCATTCCCAGTGGTCTTTTTAGCCAAAATCCCAAAACCTGTGTCGTTTTTTTGGGACAGTTTCTGCAGAGCAGCAGGAGTTTATTTGAAAGTCACCTCTGATATCGTTCAAAAAAAGCTATCCAGCCGTACAGTTTTGAGGCAGACGCTATGTCAAACAAGGACTACGAAGACGTGGATGTATTTGTCTGAGGATGCATCAAAATGGAGCAGAGCAGGGAGCTTGTGGCCCGCTCTGCGTGTTTTCTATGTCACTAATGTGCTGATTTGCAACAATTTGAACAAAGAAATACTTAAAAATGCAGTTTTGTGCTTAATTTATTTTACATTTGTTCTCCATCATCAGAAAAATACCATGTTAAAAACAGCAAAAACCTTATTTTCATCACATTTGGTGTTTAAATGGTGGGCTTGAAGGATTTTGTGTCACATAGAAACTGAGTCTATGCAGCAGAAGTTTTGTTGTTGTTGTTGTGACATGGTGAGCGCTGGCTGATTGTCTTCCACAGTAAATCAAGTATTTCATTCCAGTTTTTATCCCTGGAGCGATGAAGCCAAGCAGACTGCTCCAATAAGAACTGTACATTAATATTCTATTATAGATTGAATATGTTGTGACGTCCCCTACATCAGATTGTCTAAAAACCTGCAAGTCTTGAAGTTTCACTGTCAACATGTCAAACGAAAAAGGGCCTAGAGACCAAATTTTCAGCCTCATTATGCATCTTTTCTGTCAGCTTTCACACTTGTAGATTTTCCCCTCCATAACACCTCCATAACACGCAGAATACAGCAGTAGAAAATGTACACAAAATACATGTGAGCCCAGGGAAGAAACATTATTAGAGGCTTCTTAGTAGGTGTGGCTTTTTTATTCCACACTAAGGGAGAAAAAAGTGCCTGCATGACCAAACTGTCCCAAAGTTTTTCAGATGCACACAAAGTGATGACATCCCTTTAATCCTCCGTGATCCTTCACACGTAAGCCTCATTTTTACTCAGCTTTGTCTAGAATCTGTGAAACCCAGACTCTGCATCTATGTGAGACGTTTCACAAACACAGGTGGATGCCTCCACAACTGCATGTATTATTGAGAACCTGACAGATAAATCACAGCTTGTGCGACTCAAGAGTTGTCAGCAGCACAGCGGCATCGCGGGGGACCGGACTCGCGCTGGTTTCCTTCACCCCGTTCACCTCAGAATCCTAACACAACCATGCCAGCAGAAGTTTGGGCCCGAAACCCAGAGACAAATGTGTCAGTGCTGTGGAGACTGGAATGAAAAAATATTGATCACTCAGTGGCACGGTGCAGGAACAATCTACTTCTTTTGGACATGATCAAGACGAAGGAGCTGAAGCGTTGTGAGGTAACAGATTACCTGGGAGCTCATCTGGAAAACAGAGCAGACTGGAGGATGTTCAGAAAGTGAAGAGCAGACGGTGACCCTTGAAGGACCTGAGGTCTAATGGAGTTTGCAGCAGAAGATTTAGGTTTTATAAGTAAAATTCTAGGAAAAGTGGCATCAAAGCTTGTAACTAAAAGACACAAAACGAGCAGGTGAAGAATTGTGCTGCTGATGGCTTTTGAAGCTCATAACTGCTTGTGTAAAAATAGCTTCATGGAAAATTGCACTTGGCATTGCTTCAAAAATAAAGTTGCCAGGAGAGGACAGTAACTAGTTAGAATTTTCATGTGGATGATCTTTAGAAAGTTTGATAAAAGATGTTGTTCAAAATGCTGTGAATGCCTCGCGAAAAATTCTCAGCAACCTATGGGAATACAGTCAGGAAATTTAACCAAATACTCAACACTGACTATTTGCCAATTAAGTGAAATCAATGTGAAGTTGGTGCCTAAAATGCAAATACATTTTCATTTGGAGATGATTACAACCGAAAACCTAATTACTGAATGGTTAGCTTGAAATGTCATGATGGGCATCCGTTTTCATCAGAAAAACTCTTTATTCCACAGCACCAGATGATTACAGTAATTATAGAATTTATTTCCATGAGAAAAACTTGTATTTCTCTGATAAAATTAAATAAAGCAACTAAGAATTTCTTGTGTTTTACTGTTTTGAACGAAATGCGACTGTGGTTTTGCAGCAAGTATCTTAATTCTTTTTGTTACTAAACAACTGCAACTGAAAAAGATCCTTCATTTATAGCATTGTGGAAAACAGCCCCCCACACACACACACACACATACAAAAAGAGAGCATGTGTGTGCTTTAAAATATGCCCTTCTGGGCGGTTTTGTGAGGAATTCACATGTATGGAAGGGTTGCTATTAGAACAATGCCACACTTTCAAATTGAGTTGTGTCAAAATGCATCTCAGTACTTCGCCAAACACGTAAACACACAAACAAACCCAGTTGGTCAGATTGCAAAGGATTTATTTGTTGGCATTGAGCGGCAGAAAAATACTCCAGGAAAACAAAATTTAGTTTCAGACTTTGGAGGAAAAGACAACAAAGTCCCACCTGACTAAGGCCGGCTTTACACTGCAGATCTTGATGCTCATATCCGATTTTCTGACTATATCCGAATTTTTTGACGACCCGCTTACATCATCTTTTAAAAGTGACCTGTATCTGATTTTTGCATTTACACCATACAATGCTGAAACTATCAAACGTAGACATTCTGAGGACTACGTAGCAGCATTTCCGCATTCCGCGGACCTCTTTCGGACTTTTGTGATTGTGGTTGTCATGGAGGCAAGGCGGCGACGGAAGGAAGCGTAGCCTTGGGCGCTCCTGGGGGGACGCATGGGGGAGTAATAATGAGGGCTGGCCTGGTCGGCCGTCTTATGTGCTTTCTCTGTGTTTTGAGTGAGGAAGTGTTTGCAGACGTTGTGCTATCCCAACAGTTTGATCCAAGTGTTGAACCTTTCCTGCGCGATGACTTCTCTTTTCTGACCGTAGTCAGAAACACACGGGAGATTTCCTCGGGGTTCTCTTTTCCGTTCTGAACCCTCAGCCTCCAGAGTGGGCTAAGAAAGACTCCAAAACTTTTGGCGGAGACACCTTATTATTAATTTACGGTTCTCCGACAGTCCCCCGCTCCGCGCTCACACCCCCGCGCTCACAGGAGAGAGGGGGGGCTCTCTCCTTACACACACATACACGCAAGCACGCGTGCGCGCGCTCACACACACACACATGGTCCCCATCATACACGCCCCCCAAAGAAATAAACGGCTTATAGCCTGCTGTTCCATAGCAACGGTGTCCCGCTTCATTAGTTACCGTTTGCGTCCGGACCGAACCGGAAATAACAGCGGCTTCCAACTACGGTCTGAAGCCTGAGGCTGAAAGGTAACACGCTGACAGCAAAATCAGCGCACAGAAAGCATCTTAATAAGTCATGTGATCTCAGTTGGTGGTCTCCTGAGTTGACGTCACTGACGTACGACTCGCATTTACTGGGGAATATCCGATTTGTCTGCTTACATGGCACACGCAAATGCATGTATCCGATTTGTTTCCGATTTATTTTCACATATGAGAGAGGCCTGTATCCGATCTGAGAAAAACGGAATCCATGCGCTTTTGTTCTGCTTACACGTTCACCGATCATATCCGATCTGTGCCACGTGAGAGGAAAAAATCGGAATTGGGTCACTTGAACTGTGCAGTGTAAAGGCAGCCTAAGAGACATCACTTTTGAAATTACCACAATTACCTACTGTAAAGGTTTGCAACCTTTTTAAAAACTGGTTAATAATGACTTAATTGTTCTGTATGGTGTTTGATAAGTGCTGCCTACAAACACACACATGAGAATAACTGAATAGCAATGTTCAAAGAATCTTCTGATTTTCAATCCCTTTTTAATGTCTAAAGAATCAGCTAGAGTGCCATTTTGTCCTCCCAGGGTAACATACTTTTATTTATGAACATTTTTTGTTGATTTTGTTTTATAAAAAAGAACGTACAAAGTACACAACTATGACTTGACCAAGTACCACCAAGTATTATTTTTAAGGTTTGGAACTCTAAACTGATTACTGCATGTTTAGCTTCTAATCCAAACTTGTCACATTTAGTGTCAAAGCACTAAAAATGTTGGTATAATGACAGATGTCGGTGTGTCATCATCTCGGACTTCTTTATATCTGCATACTGTACAGACGTAATGCAGAATGATGTGTAATCATTTTTACATTATTGCAGTAGTTTCCCATCCTGCTGCAGAAGAAATGTGATGGAAAATCTGGAAACAAAGTAAATTGTCCTACAAGCTACACGATGGGGAACTGTAGCAAGTTAAAACAGCTGTAGTACAAGGGTTAAAAGATAATCAAAATCCTCATGAATGTGCATTTTTCAGTGAAAAGTGAACTCATGTGTATTTGACTGTCATGTAAAAAAAAGCCGCATCATCCCATGGATTACACTAAAAGTCCTTGGAAGTTTTATTTATTTATTTTTGGTCAATTCCTTGATGCCTTTTGATTTTTCTGCCATGTTTATGACATCTGCGTCTTCAGATCCTTACATTTACAGCCTCATGCTGCAAACTATACTACACAGAATTTCTGTTTTGAAGTCAAAGGTGAGGAAAACTTAATCAGTCTTTCATTCTAATAAACTTATGTAATAACCCCCACAAGCAGAGAAGCACAAATAATGGCATTTAGGCGAGTGGAGTGTTTGTAACAATCCAAACACATGAATGTTGAGTTACTGTTTTAGTTCATTCTGGTACTAGGAACATCAGAGCTCAGGAGCTCAGCACCAAAAGCCTAACATTTTTCAGTCAGGTGTAATTTTTGCCTTGTACCTATTTATAGATTGTTCAAGAGGTTTTAATTCTGTTGATCACATTTTTCTTTGACAGCACAGACACTGTGATCACTTCCTGATGACAGAATAACTTTGATGTCTTCTCTGTGAAAAAGTTTATCTTTCTTCAAAAGAGCTCTGCAACTTTGAGTCACAATTACCTCATGTGACTGCTTAGATTGTTAATCCAAGTCCTTGGAGTTTGTGTCAAATGTTAATCTTGACAATAGAACGCGATGCAACTATTTGTTATTCTTTTTTTTAATGATGTTGATGCTTAGTTCTCTCTAAGCAGCACTCTTTCAGTTTAGACTTCACTGAACTGCAGATCAAGCTAATTGTTTTGCTGGTATTCTGTGGAAAACATAAAAAGGTTTAGTTCCAGCTGATGCTTTTCTTTTGTCAAATGACACATTTTGCATTTCATTCCTATGAAAAATTGTTTTATAAAAAAAAAAACTTTAGAGTTAGTGTATGGCAGGTCTTTAGTTCAACCTTACTTACCAATAGTGTGAGTTTTGTTAGGGCTGTGTACCTTTTGCCAATGCACTTCCTAAAACTGAACAAAAGGTGTTTCAGACTTATTGTACACATATTCCTAATCATACCTCAATATTCCCAAAGTGATCTTTTTTAAAGATACGAGTTGACTCGTACCAATCATTGTTTCATTTCTCAGTCTTTTTTTTTTGGAGTGTCCATCATTAATTCAGCAAAACCTTAGCCACACGCACATGTATGGGGGTTGACGTGTATGAGTCTTGCAGGTTTTTTTGGCTCAGTAAGGGTGGTGGAGAGGGTAATGTAGTTGTGTATTGTAGTTCCCTGAGGTTCGTACCGCCACCTCAAGGGAGGTAATGAAAATGGAATGAACCATTGTCTTACATGTAAGTTTATCATCAAGTTTGTAAAGATAATGTCAGTTGCACGCACTTATGAGGTACAGGTGATGCTGCATTCTAGTCCTTAGTAGTTGTCACGGATGGTTGTGGAGCAGAGGCAGAGCGGCTGATCACTGATTGCAAGTTCGGTTTCCCGCCTTGCTCGACCATGTGTAAAGGTGTCATTGGGCAAGACACAGAACCCCACGTTGTTTGGCAGCACCAGCTTGTGAATGTGTGTACAGGGGTGAATGGGACTGTGACTGAAGTGCTTTGGGCCTGAAAGCAAGGTAGTAAAGTGTTAAATAAGTACATGCCATTAGTAATGTCCAAGTATGCATGCAGCATTACTGTACCTGAATGCTGCATGCACAGGGTGTGCAGGTGGCAAGCAAGTGCCTATAGGATGCCCACACAAACTAAGCTCTAATTATCTGATTTCTTAATTTCTAACAGCCGGGATATGTGCAAGGAGCACACACTTATCATTTGAACAGCACTGACAGGCTCTTTGGGCAGTGTGTAGCTTTGGGGGGGGGGTTGAAAAAACAAACGAAAAGTCCATGCGACACGCCTGCGTCTCACCTTCCCCCTTACTTACCCTCGTGTGTTTTATAAGTGTACACCTCAATCACTGGCCCGCAGCTTTACCCTAGTAAAAAAATGTGCATGAACATTTTTGCTCTACAAGCAGGGGTCCCCAAACCCAGGCCTCGAGGGTTGGTGTCCTGCTGGTTTTCCAGAAACCCTACCTTATTTGCTTCTGATTACCTTGATCAGGTGTGTTTAATCAATAAGGAGCTTCCATGGCAGGTTGGATGGAAAACATGTAGGACACCGGCCCTCAAGGCCTGGATTTAGGGACCCCTGCTTTACAGGCTCACCGAGTGGCCACCTTTGTGTCCAGTTTTCCCCTGCACACAGCCTGTATGTACTCGTAAGGGCAATTATGACTAAGCCTTCACAATGTTCCTATTTACCTCATCATGAGGTACTAGCATTTTATCATCTACACATGCACAAAAGCTTTTTAAAAGTGCTGCTTCATAGTTGTTGTTTTTAGTTTACCATGTAGTCCACTCAGAATGGTTATTTTCCTCACCTGAGTTTTTGTCTCTGACCACTTGATATATCTGGTAGTGTTATAGTATAATAGGTAAACACAATAGCTTCAAGTTACACTTGAAAGATTTAAATCTGCACCAGATCATTTTCCCCTTCTCTTTAAAGAGATTTTTCTTTGTTATTTTAGCTAATGTGCATCCATCCTGGTAAATAGACAGTTAATGAGACAGACAGACAATTAGGCAAACAAAGCAGCTGCTTAGTTTAATGGCCCACAATTGTCGTTGTTGTTTTTAGTACTAATGAATCCTAAAATCCATACGGTGCAATCTTTA
This sequence comes from Oryzias sinensis, assembly GCA_037389245.1. Lineage (NCBI taxonomy): Eukaryota > Metazoa > Chordata > Actinopteri > Beloniformes > Adrianichthyidae > Oryzias > Oryzias sinensis. The sequence goes on along the minus strand of CM074498.1, from coordinate 21,508,339 downwards.
GTCCAAATGTACTTTGTACAGTTCAATAACCTGATAAAACTTGATTCATAGTTATACTACTCTGTTTTCTTAAGGGAACATGATAAGACTCTTCATAATCAATTACCTGAAGGGTTGCTCATTGGGACCAGATTCTTCATGAAAAAATATATAGATTACATTTTAAGTTGAAGGAAAGTTTTCAACAAAACATCTAGTTATTCTAAAAATAAAAATAGAAGGATATTGTTTGATTAATTGCCATTTTTCCAGAAAATGAAAAGACAGTGATATAAGTAAAAAACCTGATTTAATTTTACTGATATACGAGTATAAATTATAGTTTTTGTCTCTCAGAACACAAATGTGGGCATAGAAATCAACAAGCCCCATTCTGTACGTCTTTCTTGTTGAACCGCATGACACTGCTTTGTTCTGTGTGGATGAATCCCTGCTCCTCTGTAACAGTTCTACTGAGACAGTTTTCAAGGGTTCTTTGCTTTCATCTCATGTTTTGATTATGATGCAACATGGAAATTTCTGTGCAATCTCCAAGATCTGAACAGATTTATGAGAACAGTCAGCCAGGAGGGGAAAAAATATTTAATGATCTTTTTCTAACTTGACAGAGATTCTGTGCCACAGTTAAATTTAAAAGAAAAAAAAGATAATTTTCTTTTGAATATCTGTATTTGTTTTTAAGTGCAAAATTTTACAGAAAAGTAAATACTAAGATAGGTCTTATGGTTAACAAAAATGAAAAAGAATTTTGTAAATGATCCTACTGCAGTGTTTATTATTCCAGTCCATATAAATCCCCGTGCATCCTGTTGAAATGTGATCCACCTGAAACCAAACCAATAAGAGAGTATTTGGATGTTTTATGGCTTTTATCTCATGACCTGGTTTCGTTTAGGCCTGTTAGGTTTCGGGTTAATTAAGCTCCTACTTTCTTTTTTCAGTAATTAAATCTCCTCAAGCTTATTTTTCTCATGTGTTCTTATCATTTCAATGTTAGGTTGATGTCTTTGAATTTTAACTTATGGTAGCAATATGCCTATAAATCAATCATTTTATTCACCAGAACTTTTCTTTTCTTTCAAATATTGACTGAACAAATGACTTTATTTATATGGCACTTTATATTGCTATCAGTGCACAAAAGTGCTCAACAATAAGTAGAAAATAACAATTAAATGTTTAGAGATAATTAAGTAATGAATGGAAATAATTTACATGAAAGGCTGATATAAATTAAATAAAACAAACAAATACACCTGAATTTCCTATTGGTTCTCTTTATTAACCTTCTTTAAAATTACAGAAATAAATTGAACTTACTGTCCTTCAATGAGTGCCCTTGATTCTGGAGGTTTAGAGGAAAACAGAGTGATGATCACAGGTTAACTCACAGTTCTTTCTGCATTAAAAAAAAAAAGCTAAACAGGCCTTCTTAAACACGCTCTAGCATATGGTGTTCACACTGGATTGTTGCTACATGATGCTAGCACGTGTACTCACAGTTGGAAGAGGCTTGTGGTAAAATGTCAAAGTGGTGCAACTCTTGCGCATCTTGCTCCAGGCTTTTTCCTTTTCAGCTCTATTTCGATATATGAAATACTTGGTGTCATTCATTTCTCCTTCATGATCAACTTGCAAACAGTTGGCACTTTTGTGTTTTAAAAAAGATGCTTCCCAAACGTCATTGAACTGAGTCCCTGACTGGTCAAAGCTTAACTGGTTCAATGGCCGCACCTTTTGTACATAGACGCGGAAACAAACGAAAAAACTTGTGCAGTGACGCGTTACCACGAGAGTTTCGCGTATACACACGTTAACAAAGACTTTTCATTGGAGATGTTCGCTTGAACACACGTTGACAAGGCCAGAGTAAATGTAGCATGAGGGCTACAAGATTCACCTGCACTTCTGTTTCCTTCAGTCACAAAGCATCTTTTTAAGCCCACATGACACAGGGGTGAGTTAGAAAAACACCGCTTGGCAATGGATGCTTAGAAATTCTGGGAGTAAAACAATGCGGTAGCCACTGGTTCTTTCCAGAAAGCACGAGGTTAAAGTGGTTTGACAAGTACTTGAAGGCCCGTGATATGTGTGTGCGAGTATATTAGATGCTACATGAGAGGCGCCACAGGGTTTGGTATTTCTTTGACAGTAAGCTCTCCACTAGAGAAGACATTGTTACAAAGCATTGTCCTCTAACCTCTGAGAGGCAGGTTCACACAGAGCTTACTTTAACTGAAATAACATAATTCAATCTTCATGTTTCTCTGCCTCTGCAGCAGTTTTCAGCATGTCACTCAGGTGAGCAAAACACACTGAGTGACAGCCAAATGTTGTTGCACCTGTGTCTCACAGTCCTACTGACCTGAAATATGAGGTGATGAGACTAGTGTCATCAGAATCCAGCATGTCATAGCTTCTGAATACTCTGCAGCCCCATGAAAACTTAGCCGTTGCTAAGTCTCTGCCAGAATTTCATGTCAAGAGAGTAAGGTCATCTCTGAAATCTCATTAAATCTGTTAACCTTTGCCTTTGTTTTCCTTTATATTATTAAAACCAAGAAAATCAGTCAAACTAAATATTGAGTTTAAATGTTTCTGAATGATTATTATTCAGCTTTAAAAAATGTGTTTTTATCTGTGAAGGACATCTGTTGTCATGGTCAGACTGCTGCAATCTCTGAAGTTATTGCACCAGATTCTTTTCTAAGATAATTTATTTGCATTTTACTTGTTTTTACTTGTTTTTTCCCTATTAAAAAAAAGTGAAAATAAAAGTAACAAGAAATAATCAGACAGTGCTGTACAGTGGCCCCCTTGCTATGTAGCAGTTCACTGCTGTTTTGCAGATTTTTCAGTGCTGTTGGGCTTGTCAATCAATACCCTTTGTGCCATGTTTCCTAAAGAATGTGTTCAGTTTGCTACATTTACAAATATCAAATTTTTTTTTTATTTCATAATATTGGACTTAGTTTGCTACGAAAGTTTGAACTTTGAGAGTTTAAACAAGAGAGAAAATTAGTGAAAATGCTAATGTCTTTCTGAGAAAGGCTAATAAAGTTTGTAGTGAAGGGTTTTGAAACCTTAAATAATCTGTTATCCTACTTTGCAGATATTTAAAACGTATCCCCTGCAATAATTGAGGGACTACTGTACATCAAAAACAACCAAGTGGTCATTTAGTAAACTCATCTGGCTCTGGCTTTTCAGTTTTGACACCCATTTTAGAAATCACTGAGTTCCCCTTTGATATTTAGGAACAGGCAGTTTTAAGTAGGCAGGTCAAAAAATGCAAGATTCCACACAGTACGTCAATGCCAAACTAATAGCGCAAAAAAAAAAAAAAAGTGTTAAAACAAAAGTTTAAAAAGAGCAGTATCATTACAAGTACTTAAATAATCCATAGGAGTACAAAAATTAGTTGACTTAATTGATGAATCGATTTAATATTCCCAAGATCAAACCAGATTGATGTCTGAGGCAAGTTGCTAATAAAATTGTTCAAAACTCAAATGAATGGATTATAACATATATTGAAAAATACCATTTGGATTGATGCACATTAATTTTATATTACTATAACCTCCATTTATGTCCTCTATAATGGACATTTTGTTTACCTGTATATTTCTAAGGAATTAAGACATGCCTTTCCAAATCCTACTCTACTCTGTAGAGGACATCCTGGGCTTTCCAGTGATGTGTCATGTGATGAGTTTGCATGCTGGGAACTTTAAGTTTTACCTCTCCCAAGATGGCTGCCATACCATTTACCTCATTTAAAGGTACATTATTTTAGGAGAAAAAAATGAAGCAGAGAGGATTCTATACCAGATAGTTGAGAGAGATTCAGATTTGGAGCTTTCGGATGATAAAAAGGATGAGGATGAGATTCAGGAAAAAATAACTGTTGTTTTTTTAATTACCTTGTTTTTTAAACGCCCATCATAACAGGTTTACACCTGTGCTACTGTTATACCCCTGAGAACAGGGGAGAAAGAATCACGAGAGTGATTTATGCGTGTGTCCCTCATGCAGGTGTTTATTGCAATCAAATAGTAACAAAAATAAGAAAACATTTAAACACATTCCTTGAGTAACTTTCACTTTGGATAAAAGATCACAAAATAAATACATAAATAATAAATGCTCCATCAACTGTCACTTTTGAGAAAAGAGCTCACAAAACCACAAAATAAATGCATAAATAAATGTTCCTTCAAACCTCAATTGACCTCCAAACTGTCTGGACACAAGATGGCGGTATGCGCGTTCACTCGGGGAAAACCATTATGAAATCCGATCTCAAATAAAACTACCAAACATTTCCAAATTCCACACCAAGTAACTCTAAGCTAACCATTACACATTTCAATAATATTTTCTGAACAAAACACCAATATTTGGTCACCATTACCTGAGAACAGGGGAGAAAGAATCACGAGAGTGATTTATGCGTGTGTCCCTCATGCAGGTGTTTATTGCAATGAGGAAGAACGGCGCGACTCCCCCTGGTGGTGGGTGAAGTCATGACTAATGATTTCCAGAACATTCCCCAAGACATAACAGTCGATCAGTAGTATCATAAATATAGTCAGCGCTTCAGTAAACTTTCTTTTTAAATATATCAACTTAGATGTGCAATTATCTAATATCCACCATACTACCAGGGCACCCTGCCTATCAAGATGATGCCAAAGTTTGTGAATACCGGAGTCCAATCTCGTACTTCTCACAGTACATTGAAAACATTTTCGAGGATCTGTTTTGATTTAGTTGTGTTCCAACTACTGGAGAATCACACTCCTCAGCCTCCCTGGGAAAGTCTAGGCCACAGTACTGTAGAAGACAGTCCATCCGATAGTCGAACCTCAGATCCAGGAACAACAATTCGGTTTCCTTCCTGCTCGTGGAACAGTATAACAGCGCCATCTTTAGGGTGCTGGAGGGAATGCGGGAGTTCGCTCATCCAGTCCAGATGTGTTTTGTGGATTTGGAGAAGGCATTGGACCGCGTCCCACATGGTATCCTGTGGAGGGTGCTATGGGAGTACGGGGTCCGGGGAGCCTTACCGAGGGCTGCCCAGTATCTATATGACCGGAGAAAGAGTTTGTCAGGTAAGTCAAACCTGTTCCTTTATCACCGGTTCTGTTCATTGTTTTTATGGACAAAATTTCTAGGGCACAGGCAAGGGCCGGAGGTGGTCTGGTTTGGGGACCACAGGGTTTCATCTCTGCTCTTTGCAGATGACTTTGTCCTGTTGGCTTCATCCATCTGGGATTCCAGGCATTAGAACTTTGGTTTGTGGCAGTGTAAAAGCGTGGCTGGGATGAAGTCAGCACCTTCAAATCTGAGGCTATGCTTCTCACGACAGAGAAGGTAGTTTGCGCTCTCTGGTGGGTGGACTGTCCTGCCCCAGGTGGAGAAGTTTAAATATCTTGGAGTCTTGTCCATGAGTGAGGAAGACAGGAGCGTGAGATTGACAGGCGGATCGGAGCGGCGTCCATAGTTATGCGGTTGACGTAGCGGACGTTGCGGTGAGGAGAGAGCTGAGCCAATAAGCAAAGCTCTCAATTTTCCGGTCAATCTTACTCTGTAGCAGATAGTCCAACAAGTAGCAAAAGAGTGCATCAGAGTTTTACTGTTTTATAACAAATTTGTCTTTTTATGTTGCCTACTGTAATACCCTGGGACCACTACCACTCTGTTCAGAAATAAAGTATCATTTAAAATTAAAGTAAGGTGTTTTAGACCGTGGTGAAATCTGAGAACTTGTAAGACACTTTTTTTCCTCGGTTCTCAGGAGGATAATGTAAAAACATCCAAGTGCCATCACAGCGACCAACACACGTGATGAGAGCAAAATATGTAATGCACTGAGAAGATGTCCCCTCAGTGCCCTACCCGCCAATTATAACTGCACCCCCTTTGTACACACACCCTTCACTCCTCAATATATACATTCCAACATAAAAACACACAAACATGCGAGCACACACCCTCTTCTTACGCATTTCACGGGAAGGTAGTGCCTAGGACCCATCTGTCCCTACCTCATCCTTGGTAGGGAGTACCTGGGCCCTTAACTAGCGGTAGCCATGTTCCTGGGTGCTGGCTTCCTAGGCCGGTGGTCCTCCTCTCCCATGCAGGGAGAGGATCCTGAGCTTTTAGCAGACCAATGGCAGGATAACATGCACCTGGGCGGGGGGTGTTCCTTGGGGGGGTCTGGCTCGTGCCTGGGAGATGGGCAGAGAGGATGCCCAGAACTCCTGGGTGATGAGGTCCTAGTCTGGGCTGTAGGCACTCTTCTGGGTGGGGCCCGGCGTGGCCCGCTTGAGGCTGCTCTCTGGTTGGGCTAGAGACTTGCACTCTCATCCCCATGGCTCCTGATCTCTGGATCACAGAGTGGCCCCATGACGATCCTGCTCCTGGCCTGCAGGCGGATGCTGGTATGCTGGGGTGGTTTGTTCTCTACTTGCTGCTGTGTGTGGCGTTGGGGGTTCTGGCTGCCGTTGCTGCTGCGGCAGGGGTCTTGATGTGGGGATGACTGGACACTCTCCCTCCTTCTTTTTACATTCCATCAGCCATTTTAGAAGAACATAAACACTCACCTGAGCACACGTTAGCTCACCTTCGCACAAATAGTTTGCGTGTTTGAATGAAATGTTTCACACTAGTTGGTTTGAATGTATAGGTATGTGTGCGTGAACATTTTATGTATTGTGTACATGTTGGACATGTTGTGTTGTGTACATGGACATGTGGACATTTTTGGAGCCAACAGGTATGTTTATAACATTTGAGTGTGTCTGTGGTTAAGCCCCGCCCTTCTAGATTTGTATTACATCTGAACCTGACCGTAATGATAAACATCCATCAATTTGTTGCTTTATGCTGCTTTATAGTTTTACCCCTTCTATCTCTTCTTTCCCCCCTCTCTCTAACATCCCTCTCTCTTCTTCCATCCTTTTCCTTTTCCGTCCGGTCCAACACAAAAGATTTTGATTAAAATGAATAAAGTTTGGCCTGGATTACAAAGGGGGTTTATTCAGACATACCTCTGGTTTTTGTAGAAGATTTATAACCCTGTTTTTAAAGTAAAATATGTCCAACACAAAGGCAGAAATCCAGCTAACATCTGTCTGCCCAGCCCGGACAGGATAAATAAAAAAAAAAAAAAAGATAGCGCAAGATCTGAATCTGTCCATCATTCCTCTCCAATGAGTGGAAACACAGAATATAGCAAATGTGACCATACAGCATACTAGAATGTTCTGATAATGTTCCCTTTTGATTATGTTGATGTGGAGTCAGATCAAATTTGATTGTTCAAGATGAACCAATATTGACTATGAATCGTATCATCAACCACAAATTATGATACTAATCAAAACATTGGAAAAAAGGAATCATTACACCCCTAATAATCCACATCGCTGTTTTCTACCATGCTCCAAAATCACTATAGTTTCTTAAAAAATAAATTACCTCTGATAACACAATCCATTTAAAGCTTGGTGGGATCTGTGTATTACTGTGTTACTGAAAAGAAGACCAAGTCTTTTAAGAATAGGTCCTTCTGCAATATAGATTAAATAAGGAAAGCAAAGTTGCTTCTAGAGCATTGGTGTGAGATTCATGTTCTAACATCTCACAGTTGTAGTAAACAATTGGTTGACAGAGTGTAAGCCACACAAATGTGTAAATGACACAAAAATCTTTGTGTGTGTGGTAATCTTTAGGAGGGTCTGCTCAGGCACTAACAACAAAAACAAGCAGTCTGTTCTGTGTCAACACCATAGCAGGGAAATGTATGGCAAACAGTGTACTACAACAGATTTGATAACAAATAAAAAAGATGATGCCATGTTTAGAAAGATCAACAAAATATGCTTATGTAATCATAAATACGTGTTTTTTTTTACCCAAAGTCACACTTTTAGGTTCTTTGCTCTTGTGTTCTAGTTTTTTGTTCTGTGGCGTTTTAAGTTTAACTCCCTGTTTTATTTTGTATGTCTTCCTGTTGTGTTGTTATTTTGAGTTTTACTTTGGTCCCCATCTGTCCTGATTGTGTTCACCTGTGTCTCGTCAGTCCTGTATGCATTTAAGTCTTGTCATTCCCTTCCTCCTGTGCTGGTCCATATTATCTTCTACCCCTGTTTAGTGCAGTTTGAGTTTTCTGTCATTGTTCTGTCATTTGTTCTCCAGCAGCACGGCCTTGTCCTTTGCAGGGCTGCTTGCAGTCATGCATCAAAGGGGCAAAAGGTCAGACTGTAACTTTTGAAAGGCCGACTGCACTGTGCCTGTGGTGATGCCCAACACCATTACACCCAAACAGATGCTTGTTTCACAGCCATTTTCAACTGTGGGGAGATTACTTTTCCCTATAAGTGCTATTTAATAACCAATCATACAAATGAAAAAAAATGTTTATTTTCAATACTATGTGGGGGAGGAACCCATGAATTAAAAAGAACAAAAGATAAACTACCGTAGTGGGAGAATACCTTTCACAGCACACCGGAACTGGCTGCAGAATAACTCCAAAGAACCTTCCTGACCTCAAAAATAAAATTCTACAATCTTTCCTCACTGTGGAACAAAATCTCCCACTTTTGGGGGAGTCTTAAAATAGAGCCTCTAGGCAGTCTTTGTCGATTGAGCAGTTTAAGTGTTACCAGCGCTGCAGGCAGAAATCAACTCTGGCGCATTCTGAGCCCACCTTAGCTCCCCATGACTGCCTATCACACACATGGATCACCTTCCCTTTACAAAGACAAAGACCTTGCAGGTTGGTCTAACTCTAACCAATAGAAAAATAAATAAATAAAAAGGAAGAACTAAAAATGTGGAAGTTCTATTGAATGCTACAAATGTCTATAAGATTGAACGGTTCATTTAGCTGTGATCGTAGTTGAACATTTTCTGGAAAAAAAGGCTCTTTTCACATTTACCATACTAAAACCTTGTCTCAGATTTGCAGCCTTTACGTGCAGACAGAAAAAAAAAACACGTCGAACTGTGCCATTTGTCAACAAAACCCCCAAATTGTCCATGCTTCTGTCCCAGCATACACCAATACACATGCTGCCAGTCCAAATAAAAAAATTAAAATAAAAAAAAGCCAACACCTTTATCTTTTATTTAACAAGGAAGATGGGTAAGAGCTTCCCTCTGGAGTGATGCTGTGAGTGATCTCATTCATCAAGAAACCACATGAGAGGATATTTTTTCTGGTCTCTAAGAATGTGTATTATTTTAAGAAGGTTCACTTTATCAATCATTTTTGTCGACTAAAAAAGAGAAATTGTTTACAATATTTATACAACAGTTCGTGTTGTGGGGCTCGCAACTTCCCATCCACAGTCAGCAACATCATGGTACATTTTAGTGAGGTCTGCAGAGATATAAACATTTATATTAGTATAACTTTATGGAGCCAGTTTAGCTCGTGCTGGTTTGCGGTGCCTTCCATCCGTGAAACAAGGGTTCAAATCTGGGCTGCTCTTGCCCTTCTCTGCTTCTGTGCCAGTCCCAAGCCCGGATAAATTGAGAGGGTTGCGTCAGGAAGGGCATCCAGCGTAAAACATTGCCAAGTTAACCATGCAACACATCCTCAAAAGAGGGGTTGTTTCGCTGTGGCAACCCCTGATGGGAAAAGAGAAAGAAGATATTATTATAAAGTTGTATCCAAAAAGTTAGAATAAAATTCTTCCAAAATATATATATTTTTTTTTTCTGTATATTACTGTATACAGTAATATGCTTTGGTTTTAAATGAGTATGAACTGCTGTATCCTTACCCTCCCTCACCCCTTCTTCTGTTTTCATGGTTTAGGTAAGTCATTTCTGTCATACCCTTGGAGCCGGTTTAGCTCGTGCTGGTCTGCGGCGCCTTCCGTCCGTGAAACCAGGGTTTGAATCCGGGCTGCTCCCTATTCCCTTCTCTGCTTCTGTCCGGGTCCCAAGCCCAGATAAATTGAGAGGGTTGTGTCAGGAAGGGCATCCAGCGTAAAACATTGCCAAGTTAACCATGCAACTCATCCTCAAAAGAGGGGTTGTTTCACTGTGGTGACCCCTGATGGGAAAAGCCAAAAGAGAAAGAAGAAGATTTCTGTCATACCCTTAGCAAAACGGGTCTGTTTAAGTGTTCTACAAGTATCCTTAGTCTATACTAAAAGAGAGGCAGTATACACTTAAACTATACACATAAACTTAAAACGTTCCAATATAGTCTGAAAAAGTATTCAATTACAGTAGTATACTTATATTTAGGTATACTTAACAAAATAAACTTTCAGTGTATTACCTTTTGCTAAGGGTATTTTTTTGGTTCTGCCACATTTCCTTACAATATGCAAAACCTATTTAATGTCAGTAAAGTGGGTTTAAATATTTATTTATATATAAAAGAGAGATTATTTGAAAAAGAAAGGTTGAGTGAGCTCTGAAACAAGTGGCATAAATTATATCTCTTTTGATTGTTAAATGAGAACAAAAATCAAACTACTATTTTGAATAAGGTGGATTACTTCATTTAAATTCTTTTCAGATAAAGTGTTATGAATTAGATTAGAGTTTGGCATTTTGAGGCACAAAAAGACACCCACATTGCCCTTTGGATTTGCTGGACTTTATTCTGACCTTTTGCAAGTTTAGATCCATGGTTTTCTTTCTGCTCAAGGGAAAAGGATGTGATCATCCTCGAATGTGTAATGATTTTCAGTTTTGGCAGTTGCAGAAGTCTCCTGAATAAAATGACATGAAGAGTTTTCTGCTCTATAGTTGTACTTGGACCAGTGCAATAAAAACAGCATATTGCTTTCTAAGTCTGACTCAACACTAGTTGCAAACAAAATATTTTCTTCAGAAAACAACCACATGGCAACATAAGAAATGCATAAGATATTTAAACTAATCTTTTTAGATGTATTATTTATTCTAACAAAAGTACAAAAAAATTAAGATATGCAAAAATATCTCATCCATTTGCGCATAAAAAAATACAGTTTTCATATGGGGAGCAATTTATAAACTCACGTTGTCCTAAAACAACAATTTTGCTATATTTCAATATAAAACATTTTTAAAATATAAGTAACCTTTTTGACTGCATTTGTACAACTTTCTTTTAATAACATTTATAATTTTTTCTTATTTATAGAGTTTGTCACTGGTAAAAATGGTAAAACACAGGACACCAGCCTAGATTACAGGAGCTAAATCTTTTAAGAATAACTTCACTGTGGTGACCCCTGATGGGATATGCCGAAAGGTGAACAACAATTATGCAAACTAAAACAGGTGATCGATGAAATTACAAAATGATCAACTCAAAATAGAACTGATGGTCTTTTCTTTTAGTGAATTGTGTGTTATGTTTTTTTTTTCAATTCTTGGTTTAAAGAAAACTACACTTTGTTTTAGTGTGTTCAGTTCCAATATGTCCTGTGATCTTAAAGAAATTAGGGGAAGAGCAATCTTGGAAGCACTCACATTGTCTGGCATCGAGCCACCATGATCTGTTGTAAGTTTTTTTTTTCCAATTAATCTAGCATGTTGGCAAACTGGTCTTATTTTTCTGTTGCTGTTCATTGTCAGAGTTAGTTACCTTGGAAACCTGGGTTAGTATGAGCAGTAACCACTTAATAGATACAGTACTTATTATTGGTAGTTTACTGGTGATTGTCATTTGGTAACAGATTTGTGAATGACTGAAATAAGGGACTCTGTAAATGTGATCACATGACAATTAGAATAGTAGTAAGTACTACCAAAACTTTGCTGGATTTTTTCAATATTGTTGTTATCCTTTTTATGTCTATTTCTAATGACAGTATACAGGCCAAAGGTCAAAGCCACCAGACCAGCTGAAAAAGGTGGTTTGGGTGGGGCCTGAGGGATCTACCGAGGCTCTACAGGACTGCTTTGTCACCGCTGACTGGAGTATATTCAAACAAGCAGCCACCTATAATGACATCACTGATCTCCAGGAGACTCTCACATCCTACATGAGAAAGTGCATGAACGATGTCACAGTCGCCAAAACCATCACCCTTCGAGCCAACCAAAAGCCGTGGCTGACAGGAGACCTCCACAGACTCTGGAAGGAACGGAACGCTGCCTTCAGAGCTGGGAATGAAGCTGGTCTAAGAACAGCCGGGGCCAACCCACGAGGCATCAGGGTGGCCAAGAGGGAGCACTCCAGGAGGATGGGTGACCGCTTCAGAGACAGCATTAACCCCAGGAACCTGTGGCGGGGCATTCAGACCATCACAGATCACAAGCCCGCCTCACAGGCCTGCGACAACTTAACCCCTCCACTGGACCAGCTAAACACCTTCTTTGCCCACTTTGAAGGACAAGAGTATCCCAGCACAGAAGACTCCTCCCCCTCCCAGTGACCTGGTGCTCATGCTATCACGTGACAGGCTGAGGCGCTCACTAGGAAGGATAAAACCCCAGAGAGCCCCACGACCTGACAAAAGTCCTGGCTGTGTCCTGAGGAACTGTGCTGATGAGCTCACAGATGTCATCACCGACATCTTTAACCTCTTACTGAGCCAGGCTGTTTTCCCAGCATGCTTCAAAGCCACCACCATCATCCCGGTCCCAAAGAAGTCATCTCCCTCCTGCTACAACGACTACCGCCCGATCGCTCTCACCCCCATTCTCATGATGTGCTTTGAGCAGCTAGTCATGCATCACATCAAGTCTAACCCCCCCCCCCCCCACACACACACACACACACACACACACACACACTCTGGACCCCTATCAGATCAACCGATGATACCATCTCCACAGCCCTCCATTAAGCCCTCACCCACCTGGAAACAAAAGACTCGCATGTCAGAATGCTGTTCATTGACTTCATCTCCGCCTTCAACACCGTCATCCCCGAGCAGCTCATCCACAAGCTGGACCATTTTGGGCTCAACACCTCCCTGTGCCACTGGCTGCTGGACTTTCTAACAGGGAGACCACAGGCACTTTGTGTCAAAACAATAATAAAAATAATAATGGATTGGATTTATCTGCGCTTTTCAAGTCACTCAAAGCGCTTACATTGTGTCCATTATTCATTCACTCCTCATTCATTCTTGGTGATGGTAGCTACGGTTGTAGCCACAGCTGCCCTTGGGCAGACTGATAGAGGCGTAGCTGCCAGTTCGCGCCTACAGCCCCTCTGACCATCACCGGGACATTCATACACATTCACACACCAGTGGAGCCACACTGGAGGCAAGGAGGGGGAAGTGTCTTGTCCAATGACCCTTTGATCATTGGACGACCCTCTTAACCGCTGCCCACTGCTGCCCAACACCTCCAGCACAATCACAATGAACACAGGGGTCCCCCAAAAATGTGTGCTGAGCCCCCTTCTCTCCACTCTGCGCCCCACTCTGCGCCGGGGGCGCGAGACAAGCGCCCCCGGCCGTCCCCCCAACACCATCTGGATGAACCTCATCTGTTGGACTTTAAATATGTAGTTGTTTAAATATATAGTTGTAGAGTAAGATAAGTTCGTTCTTTTCTGAGATCTGGTAAATCGCATGTCCGTCCTGGGGGAGGATTCCTCCTTCATGTGGACAACAGAGACACCCAGAGGTTTCTTCGTTTTTTCCAGAATCCGTTTTGTTAAGGAGTTTTTCTTTACCGCGAAGGACGGTCTAAGGACAGGGATGCCTAATTTAGTTTGGTCTGTTTAATAAGTTCAATTTAGTATTTTCTTATTGAATTCTATGTATTCATGATCCTTTTGATTTTATGTCTTACTTTTTCAATTACCATTACAAAGCCCCATCGAGACGACTGTTGTTGGGAATTGGGCTATACAAATATAATTGAAATTGAAACAGTTGTTGTAGAGATGTGTCTGCTGCTGCAACTCTGTGTGCCATTGACCTGCTCTCTAATCTGAGCTGCTGTTAACCTGGGATTTCTGAGCCTGGTGACTCAGATGAACTTATCCTCCGCAGCAGAGGTGACTCTTGGTCTTCCTTTCCTGGGGCTGGCCGCATGTGAGCCAGTTTCTTAGTAGCGCTTGATGGTTTTTGTGACTGCACTTGGGGACACTTTCAAAGTTTTCCTAGTTTTTCAGACTGACTGAACATCATTTCTTATAGTAATGATGGCCACTCATTTTTCTGTTCTGTATTTTTCTTCTTTTTTCTTGCCGTGATACAAATTCTAACAGTCCATTCAGTAGGTCTATCAGCTGTGTGTCCACCTGACTTCTGCACAACACAACTGATGGTCCCAACCCCATTTATTAGCCAATAAATCCCACTTATTAAACCTGACAGGGCACACCTGTGAAGTGAAAACTATTTCAGATGACTACCTCTTGAAGCTCATCAAGAGAATTGCAAGAATGTGCAAAGCAGTAATCAAAACAAAAGGTGACTACTATGAAGAACCTACAATATGACATGTTTTCAGTTGTTTCACACTTTTTTGTTATGTATACAATTCCACATGTTAATTCATAGTTTTGATGCCTTCAGTGTGACTCTACAATTTTCATAGTCATGAAAATAAATACAACTCTTTGAATAAGAAGCTGTGTCAAACCTTATATTTTTTATATATATATATATATATATATATATATATATA